>JAOTQG010121657.1:0-21095 GCA_025631175.1 Iris virginica | reverse complement strand
TCTCTCTCTCTCTCTCTCTCTCTCTCTCTCTCTCTCTCTCTCTCTCTCTCTCTCTCTCTCTCTCTCTCTCCTGAATCTTGATATTTATTAATCGAACTCAAAATCTTGATATTTATTAATCGAACTCAAAATAGTAATAGTTCCATACTTATGTAGAGGTAGCCTTTTTTCTTGATTATCTTAGTTCTTAGAATTAACTTTCCACTTAATATTTTTTTGAAAGAACTAGGTTTCAAAGAAGATATGCTATATACTCTTAAAAGAACTTGTTTATTCTTTCGATATGGCCCTACTACCTTTTTTTTTTGATAATCTTTCTTCCTGTAGTTAACTTTTCACTTATTCAGTTGTGAAAGAAATAGGTGTTAAATAAGTTCTGCTAAAATAAAAACATATTGTTTTATTTTATGAAATGGCATCCCTGGAAACTGCTTTGATCATATGTTTACATGAACAATGTTTACCAACTATTATGATATTGTATATTCATCTTCTAATGTTGCAGAATTTTGGAAGCAAATTCCACCAAATGAGCCCTATCGTGTAATACTTGGTGATGTGAGAGATAAGTTGTATCATACGCGTGAACACTCGCGCCAGATACTAGCAAATGGGATCTCTGATACCCCCAAGGAGATGACTTTCACAAATATTGAGCAGGTACATTCATCTTAGAGAACTTCAAACTTAAATTAATTTTATCCTAACTGCTATTGATTCTTGATAAATTATATTGCAACAGACAATACATGGGTGTTTTATGTATTTTCATGATCAACTACTCAGGTCCTCGTATCTAAATACTTTCACGATGTAATCTATTCTCCATTACTACCCCTGTAGAAATGACACTCGCTTTTGATTTATCACTATAGAACGGGAGTTCATGTGACCTCTCTGGAAGGTAGCTTATAGGATATAATTAGGGTTGGACAGCCTTCGTTGAGGACCCCAAGTTCTTGATATAAGCATGATTTGCCCCAATGTAGGGTCACTCACTTAGGACTTATACTAGAACTAATAGACTAAGTTTTAGAGTAGATTCTTAGAAGTTAACCATGCAGCAGTAAGATGTTGGTTCAATGCATACCTTTACTTCAAGATATTAGCCAAGAGCACTTGCCATCATGCCAAGTCCAACCTTCAAAGCACGACAGCTGAATGGTAAGAGAGTTTTGTTGTTAAGACCTCCAGTGTGTCTTAAAGAACTTGTATGTTTTACATTTAAAGGCAATGTTGGGCTGGAAAGTAAGAGTGGACCATTTGTTACAGAGAAGAAAGAAGGAAACACGGAAACAACCAAACATCAATAACTTCTCACGTCGAGCTCTCATCTCTGTCGCATCATTTGTAATGGGCATCACAGAACTGTCATCCTCACAAACGCCCTTGAAATCATTGTACTAGTCCATAATAGTGCGCCCTTTTTGACTCGGCCTGTGAACCTCCTACGATATGTTATAAAGCTTGTTCAAGTTACTTGCTCCGGAAAACCAATGATGTAAGAGATCTCAGAAATCCTTAACAGTGTCACAGTGTTGCATAGAGAGTATAACCCTCCTATAATGCAATTCACAATCCGTGAGAACAACATATTGTCATCATCCTTCAACACAGCCGCCTCTTTTTCACGAGTCGGTCATTTTTCAACAAGATGATCCCTCATCCCCCCTTCTTTAGATCCTCCATGTTTACTTTAACCAAAAATCTCCACTTGATACTACCCAAGAGCTTATGTGGGTACACCACTTGAGGCTATAGAGATTCAAGTAAGAAAAGCATTTACGTCTTATGCTTGGGTTGTTTCGAGACTGCACATTTTCCAGAGAATTTATAACCGTGTCAGATGCATGGGAAATAAACATAGTGACTAGTTTACGTAGATCATTGTCAGATGATTTGTGATGTCTATTTGTATGTATAATCTTTTTGAAAAGATAAGTTGGCTGCTACACACTATATGCAAAATGAATGGAGTGGTAATGCTAAACTTGATGCATGACTGTGTATAAGCTATATTAGGTTTAGTCCTAAGATCCTTTTATCCATAAGAACATCATTTTTGCTTATCATGATTTCACAAACCTGACTTTCCCACCCTGAAAAAACTGAAGAGTTAAAAGTATTTTGGGTTTTCTAATGTACTAATTGTATATTTTTCTTATATGGGCAGTTTCTTGAACCTCTAGAGCTCTGTTACAGATCACTTTGTGCTTGCGGTGATCGTCCAATTGCTGATGGGAGCCTTCTTGATTTTCTAAGGCAAGTTTCTACCTTTGGTTTGTCACTCGTGAGACTTGATATACGACAAGAGTCAGATAGGCACACAGATGTGATGGATACTATCACGAGGCATCTAGAGATCGGGTCCTACCGAGAATGGTCGGAGGAACGCCGACAGGAATGGCTCTTATCTGAACTTAGGGGCAAGCGCCCTCTATTTGGCCCTGATCTTCCCAAAACTGAAGAGGTTGCTGATGTATTGGACACTTTTCTTGTTATTTCTGAACTCTCAGCAGATAATTTTGGTGCCTATATAATTTCAATGGCAACTGCCCCATCAGATGTACTAGCTGTTGAGCTTTTACAGAGGGAGTGCAATGTTAAGGAACCCTTAAGAGTTGTTCCACTGTTTGAAAAACTCGCTGATCTTGAGGCTGCGCCTGCTGCTATGGCTCGTCTTTTCTCAATCGATTGGTACCGGAACAGGATTAACGGAAAGCAAGAAGTGATGATTGGATACTCGGATTCAGGCAAGGATGCTGGTAGGTTTTCTGCAGCATGGCAATTGTACAAGGCTCAAGAGGAGCTTATAAAGGTGGCAAAACAGTTTGGGGTAAAGCTAATAATGTTCCATGGACGAGGAGGAACAGTTGGGAGAGGAGGGGGTCCCACCCATCTTGCTATATTATCTCAGCCTCCTGATACAATTCATGGATCACTTCGTGTAACTGTTCAAGGTGAAGTTATAGAACAGTCATTTGGTGAGGAACACTTGTGTTTTAAAACATTACAACGTTTTACGGCAGCTACGCTTGAGCATGGGATGCATCCTCCCATCTCACCAAAGCCAGAATGGCGTGCACTTATGGATGAGATGGCAATCATTGCAACCAAAGAATATCGTTCCATAGTGTTTCAGGAACCTCGATTCGTTGAATATTTCCGCCTGGTAAGTTTCTCTCCCTCATTTTCTATCTATGGCTCTTTTTGAGGAGTTCAGCAAAGTATGTTATTAATGAATAAGGTTACAAGTATGTGAGATGAAAATTCAGTACTAAAAAGTTTCAACAACATACAAATGTATACTTCTTTAATTAGGGTGAAAGGTCATACGTATGGACGCCGTTGTTTTTCTTTTTTGGGTGCAAATAGTTATTTAAACATAATTTTCATCTTTGTGTACATAATAATATTTAAGAATTTCAAACTTATTTATACAACTCTTTTCAAAATCTTGGTTTCTATGTTTTCATAATTTTTCCTTCTAGTTTCGAGTCTCAGAGTTTCGTTGTTAAAATAACAGTTTCTTATTAGTTTTTCTTAGTCGTATATATTCCACTTATGTTTATCAATATTTGATTAAATTTTACAAGGAAATAAGATTTATAGCCACCAAAATCTTGTAGAAGATTACTAATAAATAAAAAAGTATTTGTACACATAATTGTAATCATATGTTGATAATTAGTAAAATATTTGTCTCAAATAATCCCCATCATTTTGAATAACACATTTTGGGTCTCCAAGTCGATATATATATCATCATTTTTAGTTTTTGATTTTTTATTGGTCGCATCATTATCTCTCTATCTCTCGCTTACTTTTTCATTTTAATCATTACAAAAAATTATATCAAACCATTAAAAATTGACTTGCTGACCCAAGCCTTCAACTTTCTCAAAATTTTGTCCCTTAAATATTAACTTGATGAATATGAAAAAATTAGCAATAAAATACATATTAGATACTACATACAACATAAGGTATATTAGTTTTGCATAATCAACCATATGTTTTCCACTAATATTACTCCATGTGCATTTTTTGTGACAAAAATTAAATGGAACTTGTCTAGGATGGACCAAATCTGGTTCTTTAAAAAAAATTTAGGAAAATCTGAAAATATAGATTGTTATAGAGCCAACTGTATATATTTCTTAATTGATAATACAGCTGTTTGATACTCGAGAGACATTGTGGGAATAAATGAAATAAAATGAGGGAAAAGAAAAATAAAAAAGTCCAATTTCAAGTGATTCTGTGAATATGTTATGTTCGTGCAGTGATTTTGTTTGTTATGTTGTGCTGAAGGTTTTCTTCGTTTAATTTGTATGTATATGGCGAGGAGTGTACAAAATTTATTTTCCTTCATTATTGTTTTGATAACCTAGAGTTGTAGGTACCATGAGCACTATCAACCTGGACAGCTTATGAGCTTAACTAATCTTATCACTTTTCCGGAAACATGCAGGCCACACCAGAAACGGAGTATGGTCGGATGAACATTGGAAGTCGTCCATCCAAAAGAAAGCCTAGTGGTGGAATTGAATCACTTCGAGCAATCCCATGGATCTTTGCGTGGACTCAAACGAGGTTTCATCTTCCTGTTTGGCTTGGCTTTGGAGCAGCCTTCAAGCATGTCATTGACAAGGACATAAAAAACCTTCAAATGCTGAAGGAGATGTACAATGCATGGCCTTTCTTTAGAGTGACGATTGATTTGGTTGAGATGGTGTTTGCCAAGGGAGACCCAGGTATTGCAGCTTTGTATGACAAGCTTCTTGTATCACAAGAACTTTGGCCATTTGGAGAGCGCTTACGGGCAAATTTTGAAGGAACTAAAGGCTTTCTCCTCCAGGTATTTTTTCAACACCCTTGTTCTTCAATTATTTATGGTTTTGCTTCTATTTTGCATTCGAATGAAAGTGACTGCAATAGGTTTTCTATTCCGTCATTCCCACATGTAGAGAGACCTTTCTTGAATCCATAAATCAAGAAAAGGGTTGAAAACAAGAGGCACACATTCATGCTTTTTAAAAAGGGAGTTACCTTGTCAAATGGGATTTTGCCAAAAAGGAAATATTCCTTGATAGGTGTTCCTCTTCATGTGAGACAGATGGAATATGCTGATAGCATTCTTTAATTTTTCGTCTTTTCTGGTAGATTGCTGGGCACAAAGATTTGCTCGAAGGAGATCCTTACCTGAAGCAGAGACTAAGACTACGTGACTCCTACATAACAACCCTTAACGTGCTCCAAGCATACACTTTGAAGCGCATCCGAGACCCTAGCTGCGATGTCAAGGCAGGGCCACATCTGTCAAAGGATATAATGGAATCAAATAAACCAGCGGCTGAGCTTGTGAAGCTCAACCCTACGAGCGAGTATGCTCCTGGAATGGAAGATACCCTTATTTTGACCATGAAGGGTATCGCAGCTGGAATGCAGAATACTGGTTGAAGCTTGAGATTCATGATGATGTATATGCAGTAATTATTGTGATGTGTATGCAGTTATAATGTCGTCGTCATAATTTGTAATAGAATATTACCATAAGGTGGCAGACACTCTCTGAGTAATTATCAGCAGATATACCCTACGAGTAAGCGCTAATGTATACCCTTAATAGTTGTCTTAGAGGTCATCTTCTCTTGTTTTTTAACTCCATTTTCTTAGTTTTCTTGTTTTTGATTTAAAAGATAGACCTCCAGATTCTACTGAATTTGGGTTCAAAGAATTCTACTTTTCTTTGAATGTCCATTCCCAGAATTTTCCGATTTTAATATGCAAGCGGGAAAATTTGAATCCAAATTTTTACCAAACCTAGAGCTTTGATATCCAGATGCACAATCATTGCACATCTGTTGTACAGTTGCATTCGGTAATTTGGATTATTTAGGCAATTAAAGTATTATGTGTTACTTAACCATATACAATTTATTTAACCATATACAATTGAATCAGTATATCATATGTGTTCTAACTCTTTTACTCGGATTGGTGAATCGGACAACAACAAATGTACTAATGTTGTTTCACCCAAGTTTGACTAATCATGTTAAACATGACTACTTCAAACTGAAGATCCACGAACTTACTAATTACACTTTGATGCGAAGATGAATATAATATGCCCAATTAGTGTTTTAATAACAATTATAATGAGAGCAGTAATCATAGCGAAAGGTGCAACCCATCCATTTTTTCGCTGAATTATGAAATACAAAATAATCTAATTTCTATGTCCACTAGAGTATTTGTTGTAAATGATTGATCTGATGATTCAATTCCAACATCGATCTCTTCCTTTATCCCCAACTTTTTTAACATTTGCTTCCTATTCAGCCAAACTTTTGTGTAATTGCCAAATGCCAAACTTTGCGCCCATGTGACTAGCTAGAAAGAATGTTTGCCAAACTTAATCTTGGAGCTATACTTAATCTTCTCCCACTTTGAATGTAGCGTATATGTTTCCGTCAACGTGAAAACCGGGTATTGAGCATCCGAATTCTCTAAACTTTGCTGCCACCCCTCGTTCGAAATCGGCAACATCGGCTGCATTCTCTCGAAGTGGCAGGAGTTGCGAACAAGTGTGAATGGAGGTGTATCAATTGTATTTACCAAGGTGTGGACGTAGAACAACTGAATTTGTATATCATACAGATTCATTTTAACCCTCTTGCTCGGATGGTGAACCGGACAACAATAGATGACTAATGTTGTCCGTATTATCGAAGTTTGGCGTAGTCACGTAAAACATAACTACTTAAAACTTGAGATCTGCGGACTTATTATGCGTCCACGCAATGAAATATATAATAAGCCTGATAATAATCAAAATTATTATTATAAGTAAAGGTACATGCCATCCATTTTTCCGCTGAAATGTGTAAAAAATAATAATAATAAGAAAAAAGAATGAATTAGATAATTTAAAACATCATTTGACAAGTACATGAATTATAAACAAAACGTTATATAAAAAGAAGGAAACTAGTAACATATATACCTCTTTTTCGAACCACCCGATTCGAAAATGTTGCACGGGCATTACCAAAGAGTCAGCAAAATATGTATATCATACATGTTTATTCTAACCCGTTTACTAGGATTGGTGAACTAGACAACAATATTTGTACTAATGTTATCCATATCACCACAGGTTTATTAGACGTCCATGCAATGACGATATAACAAGCTCGATCCTTATTCCAAAAACAATTCTACCGAGAACAATAATCATAATTAAATGTGAAACCATCCATTTTTCCGCTAAAATACGAAGAAAAAATAGAATGATAAAAAAAATCTTTTTGCAAGTGATACAATTATTAAAGTATTTAAAAAGAAGTGATTAATGTCAAGTGAAAAACTTATCTAAAAGTTTAAGCTATTAGAAAGAGCCACATTAATATGTATATCGTGTTTTAACTCTCCCTCTTACGTGCATACTTGGAGAGATGCATATTTTCTACAAATTATGTAAAAATTGGGTGTAAATTACACAACCACATTTTTATATGAAAGCGGGAAGATTTGAATCCAAATTCTTATCGAACCTAGAGCTTTGATATGTAGATGTACAGTTTTTGCCCTATTGTTGCACAATTGCATTTGTTAATTTGGATGATTTATGCAACTGAAGCATTATGTATTACTTAACCATATATAATATATTATTTAATCATATACAATTGAATCTGTTTATCATACATGTTCTAACTCTTTTACTCGGATTGGTGAATCGAACCAAAAAAAATGTCCAAATGTTGTTTCACCTAAGTTTGACTAATCATGTTAAACATGACTACGTCCACCTAGAGATCCGCGGGCTTATTAATTATAATTTGATGCGAAAATGAATATAATATGCCCAATCAGTATTACAATAACAATTATAATGAGAGCAATAATCATAGTTAAAGGTGTAACTCATCCTTTTTTTCGCTGAAATATGAAAAATATGATCTAATCTTCGTGTCCACTAGAGTATTAGTGGTAAATGATCGATCTGATGATTCAGTTTCAACATTGATCTCTCTGTTTCTATCCCCAATCTTTTTAAACCTTTGTTTCCAATTCACCCAAACTTTTGTGTAATTGCCAAATGCCAAATTGCGCGCCCATGTGACTAGCTAGAAAGAATATTTGCCAAACTTAATCGTGGAGCTATACTTAATCTTCTCTCACTTTGAATGTAGCGTACATGTCTCCGTCAATGTGAAAACTGGGTATTGAACATCTTAATTCTCTAAACTCTGTTGCCACCCCTCGTTCAAAATTGACAACACCAGTTACATCCTCTTGAAGTGGCGGGAGTTGGCAATGAGTGTGAAGGAAGGTGTATCAATTGTATTTACCAAGGTGTGAGCGTAGAACAACTGAATCTGTATATCATATAGATTCATTCTAACCCTCTTGCTCGGATTTGTGAATCGGACAACAATAGATGTAATAATGTTGTTCGCATCACCGAAGTTTGGAGTAGTCAGGTTAAAGGTGACTACATCAAACTTGAGATCCACGGGTTTATTATGCATGCACGTAATGACATATATAATAAGCCCGGTCATCATTGCAATGATAATTGTCATCACAACAATTATCATAAGTAAAGATACAGTCCAACCATTTTCTACTGAAATGTGAAAAAATAAAAAGAAGAAGAAAAAAGAATGAATTAGTTAATTTAAAACATAATTTGACAAGTATTACATGAATTATAAATAAAAAGTAATATAAAAGGAAGGAAGCTAGTGGCATATATACTTATTTTTCGAACCACCCGACTCGAAAACGTTTCACGGGCATTACCAAAGAGTTAGCGATATTTGTATATCATAGTGGTTCATTCTAACCCATTTAATCGGATTGATGAACCGGACAACATTAGTTATACAACATTAGTTGTACTAATATTGTTGTCCATATCACCAAAGTTTAGACTGGAGATCCTTAGGCAACATCGATCTCTCCGTTTTTATCCCCAATCCTTTTTAACATTTGCTTCCAATTCACCCAAACTTTTATGTAATTGCCAACTGCCAAACTGCGCCCATGTGACTAGCTAGAAAGAATGTTTACCAAACTTAATCGTGGAGCTATACTTAATCTTCTCCCACTTTGAATGTAGCGTATATGTCCCCGTCAACGTGAAAACCGGGTATTGAACATCCGAATTCTCTGAACTCTGCTGCCACCCCTCGTTCTAAATCGACAACACCGGTTGCATCCTCTCGAAGTGGCAGGAGTTGCGAACGAGTGTGAAGGGAGGTGTATCAATTATATTTACCAAGGTGTAGGCGTAGAACAACTGAATATGTATATCATACATATTCATTTTAACCCTCTAGCTCGGATTGGTGAACCGAACAACAATAGATGTACTAATATTGTCCTTACCATCAAAGTTTGGCGTAGTAACGTTTAACGTGACTACGTCAAACATGAGATCGGCGGACTTATTATGCGTCCACGCAATGACATATATAATAAGCTCGATCATCATTCCTATAATAATTGTCATCACAACAATTATCATAAATAAATGTATAGTCCATCCATTTTCCCGCTGAAATGTGAAAAAAACAAAATGAAGAAGAAAAAAAAAATTAGATAATTTAAAACATCATTTGACAAGTATTACATGAATAATAAATAAAAAGTTATATGAAAAGAAGGAAGCTAGTGAAATATATACCTATTTTTCGAACCACCCGATTCGAAAATGTTGCACGGACATTACCAAAGAGTCAGTGAAATCTGTATATCATACATGTTCAATCTAACCCATTTACTAAAATTGGTGAACTAGACAACAATATGTGTACTAATGTTGTCCATATCATCACCAAAGTTTAAACGGGAGATCCGCAAGCTTATTATACGTCCACGCAATGACGAATATGACATGCATGATCATAATGAGAGTAATAATCATAATTACATGTTCAACCCATCCCATTTTTTGCTGAAATACGAAGAAAAAAATAATGATAAAAAAATCCTTTTACAAGTGATACAATTATAAAAATATTTAAAAATAAGTGATTATTATCAAGTGAACAACTCATCTAAAAGTTTAAGCTATTAGAGAGAGACACATTAATATGTATATCATGCTTTAACATTCCCCCTCACTTGCATACGTGATTGCAAATTTTATGCAAATTACGCAACCACATTTTAAATACAAGCGGAAAGATTTGAATCCAAATGTTTACCAAATCTAGAGCTTTGATATGCATATGCACATTTGTTGCACTATTGTTGTGCTATTGTTGCACAACTGTTGCACAGTTGCATTTGTTAATTTAGTTGATTTATGCAATTAAAGCATTATGTATTACTTAACCATATACAATATATTAACCATATACAATTGAATCTTTATATCTTACAGGTTCTAACTCTTTTACTCAGATTGGGCAGTAAATGTACTACCATATGAAAGATTGAGAATTTTAGGATATCTGTACTCTGATTAATTCGCTTCTGATTTGCATATTCAACCGTTAACCATACACAAGCAATCTTCCATTCCACCGTTAACCATGGGGAAGGAGCTTGAAGCTCGACTCATCCCTGAATGGAAGGAGGCCTTCGTTAACTACTGACAACTCAAGAAACAAGTCAAGAAGGTTAAACTTTTGAGAGCATCAAAACATAACCAAAACATCCTATGTAATGCCACATCGCGAAAAAGCCGAAACCAATCATGTATATGTTACGGAGATGTTAATGTTGCATCGTTATTCCTGGAGAAACTACGATGAAGTTTCCACCGTACTACTGCTACTACGGACATCCATTCTCCATTTTATCTATTACATCTTCAGGGCCAGGGTTTTCTTTGGAATTAAGCAAGGTAATTTAAAGAAAAGGTTAGGGATAAACGGAGAGATGTTAAACTAGCAGAGTACACCATATATTGATAGATTGACCAACTCTCCTAAAATCTTAAGATGTTAGGGAGACGTACTCTTTTATATTTATATTGCTTCAACACTCCCCCTCACTTGTGTACATGGAAATTGTAAGGGGAGCAATATCCAACACGTACTCGGGGAAATATCTACCCGACGAATTGGGACAAGCGGGATTTAAACCTCTGTCCTTGCTCTACCCGGAGCTCTGATACCATGATAGAGTGACCAACTCTCCTAAAATCTTAATGTTAAAGTCTGGGGTTCCATTTTATAACCAATTGACAATGAGAGGAGTAGCTCATGATCTTTATTAAGTGTTGGTGAGGCTTGTTTGTTCCTAATGTGTGATAATGTCTCAATATGCCCCCTCGCGTGTAGTCGGGATAAAGGCTTACTACACAGACTCTTTGGTCTGTTCGGGTGGCGCTGAAGAAGTATATCATGGGCCGTTGGACTCGCACGTGTAGAGAGCATGCTCTGATACCATGTTAAGCTCTACGCCGCTACGTCATCGTATTATTTGTTTCAAAATTGGGTTACACCCATTTTGAGGAATGAGTATCACACCAACTTTGAGCCATTTTAATAGTGGATCCCACTACTCTGATGGAGTGAGTCCGAGCTAATACGTGTACTCCAATGTGGGGGCTACCACGTGGAAGGTCAAACTATTAAAATACTCGACAGAGTGAATGCTAAAATTGACCTTGAAAATGGTTCGTTGAAGTGGGTTTTGGGAAAAATCCCACATTGAGAGAAAACTAAAGTGTAATGTAGTTTATATACCTTTGTGTTGGTTCTAAGGGCATGCCCTTAGGGGCATCCAAGTTTTGTAGAGGGGGAAGACCTAAAGACTTCTATTCTGACGCGCGCGTCGCCGCCGTCGGCCAGCCGATTCGATCGATCGCGCGTGTGTGAGAGCTAGGCCTGCGGGTTAATATTTTTTAACCAAGCTCAATTAGTAAGCTGACGAACTCCGTTAATTTACTAACGGATCTGCTTGTCTAGTTAGGGTTAGTAACTGGTTAGGAGTCTACCTGTCTAGAAGGACTCATCCTATCCAGGGTTATATATAGCATATCAGAGAGGAGTCTAAGATACAAGCATTCAGAGCTGAATTTCCTCCTCCCTCTTTGCTGAAATGTTTTTCTCTCCTCCCTGCGTTTTTCTGTGCTACGGAAATCAGTTTTTCTGTGCACAGAAATCAGTTCATGTTCCATTGTTCGAGCACTATCGGTACGTGCTTCACCGATCGTGTAGTCGAAGGAGTCATGAGAGGCGTATTGTTCCATATAATTCGAAGGCACCGGAGGGCAATTTCGATTTAAGGAAATCGTATTCAATACAAGATCCTTCGTAGGTTTAAGCCGCGTTCGTAAGGTTCTTAGTCGAGGTACTGTTTTACAATTTTAATTCGTTGCTTTCTCAATTTGATTATATTATATGTACTAAATTTGCTAACGGTCTTAAAGCGAAATTGCAAAGCATTGTTAGTGCATATTCGAGAAAAGCTTTGAAATCAATTTATTTCGATTCTAGAACCGTAGACGTATTCCGAGAATATTAGTATTCTTTTCGGAAAAATAGTTTTTCTAAAACCTGTTTGAATTTAAATCTGAAATCTGAAAATCTGGATTTCTGAATTTTTCCTAATCTGATCCTGCAGTTTCCAATCTGCCCCCTGCACTTTCGATTGTGCAGTTTAACCCCCTCCAGCCTTTAAAACAATTACAGTTCTACCCATGACCAATATCAGAATTCTGAAGTCTGAACATTTTCTGAATTTATAGTTTTACCCCTTTCACTTTCGGTTTTGTGCAGTTTAGCCCCTACAGTTTAAAAACTTTATGAAACAGGCATTGCAGTTCTAAACAGTGATATTTATATCCCCTGGACTGGAAAAAGGAAGTTTCTGAAATTCTGAAGTTTGCAGAATTTATACTTTGATCCCAAAAATTTCAGTTTTTTGGCACTTTACCCTCTAAAACCCTTAAAAAATTCAGATTTTTTTCTGAAGGACCAGAAATCTGATGATAAACAGTTTCAAAACTGTTTTGTGGTAAATCTGCAAATTTTCAAAATTTACAGTTCAGTCCCTAAATTTTAGGTTTGTGCACTTGCACCCCCTGCACTTTGCATAATTGTAAAAGTGTTGCTGAATTCTGAAACAGTGCTTGTGAAGCACACTAAAACAGTTTTCAAAAATTCTTTTTTGCAAAAAACTATGAGTGTCAATTTGTGTTCTTGATCAAAAACATAAATGAAAGCAATCAATTTTGAGATGGAAGGAAAAACAATGAAATGAAAATAAATCAAATTATTCTAACAGCAAATCACCAGACAAAGAAAGCACAAAAATCAAAAAGTATTTAGCAGGTGGACCACCAAAACTCAAAATGGTACATAAATTTCAAGCAGAATTGTGTCATATTCTAATTAAACAATCTAACAAGTAGCAAAAACACAACATGAAATAATGCAAATTATACATGTATGAAACAGGAATTACATAAATATTTTGATACTTTGTACTATACATTCAACTACATCTGTCTAGCCAATTCTATGGATTTCGTCTTTGCATCATCGAATTCTAACCAGAACCTGTTACACTCAAGAAAGCTTGGAGTAGTTTCGATAAAAGATCACGGAACTTGGGAAGAGAAGGGCAGTATAAAGATACAGTAGCTGCAGGGCACGTCTGACCAAGAATGCCAGGAATTCAAGACAATGCTAGTTCAGTCAAGTTGGCTTTCATGTTATGGAAATGCAACGGGTAATCTTCAGCACTAGACTTGAGTCTTATTCTCGGCCACAGGAAGTGCCGCCTCAATAGCTTGAGTAAAAGTGGCGATTTTGTACGTGAAAAACCCCACTAACATTGGTATCAATTCTAAGTGCATGAATCCATACTCTGGAACAAGAATCCTGTCAACAAAAAGAGAAGACCAAAAAAAAAAAAAAAAGAAGAAGAAAGAAAGCAACTTTGTAAGTGCAGGCAGAAAATGCCGCTGGACACTTACACCTATCCCTAGCTACGAATGTTTACAAATTCCTAGCCATCGAGAAAAGTTTACGGAAAGCAACCGTGTGATTTGAAGTTAGCTTGGTAATGAAAACATTCCATGTTGTATTATTGTTCTATTTGGTTAACGAAACTTTACAAGAAAACTCATCGGTGGATGTGTATCCATTGCAATTAAGACTAGCATGTACGAAAATTCACATTATAAATAATAGAGAAAGACAAATGAAATCCAAGTGCTTGTACACTCACAAGTCACAAGCGCACACGCACACAAAACAAAGAAAAGGAAAAATAGGAGGAGAAACAGAATCAGGCATTCATTCATATAAAACAACAACGAAAATGCCGTGTAATTTATCTTTCAAATGGTTTATGAATCCCAATGGGAAATCTCATACCACCAGACATCCAACAGTTCTCTATATTGATAGCTTACTTAATATCCTTACTAGTTTGATACTCCCTCCGTTTCAATTTAATTGTCCACTTTACTTTTGCACAATGTTTAAGAAAAGTAAATTTTGTGGACATGATGAATTGAAAAGTGGGTCCAAATGAAATTTGTGGATGTAAATCAATTGTCCTATTCTCAAATAGGAAAGATGACAATTATTTTGAAACTTCCCTAAATAGTATAGTGGACAATTAAAACGAAACAGAGGGAGTATATTTGAATCTAAAACATAATAGATGTAACTAAAAAAGTAATTTAATATAGTTTTATGCTGATTTTTCAATAACAAGATGGGACAATATTTTTCGGACAAAGGGAGTACATAAGGAATCTGGTTCCAGAAGGGACCAAAATCTCAAAATATTTTGTTTACTGATTCTCGTGGTGAACATGGGAAATTACTCTAAACAGTATTCTTCTAGCCCTTCCCCAAGTTTTTCAGATACACACATCAATTCATCCAATCAATGTTACAATTTCTAAGAGAAAGTGTGAACTTCATTTCACAGAATTTCTAGTAAAACAAAAGATCATGAAAGCTACAGAAAAAAGATCTTACCCATTCCACCTATTATAGACCATGACTAGGACGACAGGAACTAATAGCCTTGGCTGTCCAATTGCTGCCCTGCAATCAAACTGTCGATCAGTGATGCGAATGGAACTCCAAAATCAAAAATTACGGGTTTTTATACGGACAAAAAGCAAATAAATTCTATAACGGTTTTATATGATTCATCACCACTATCAAGAAGTCCTCTTTATGGTAAATTATTTTAGTTCCTACAAAGAAGATAAAACTGAACCATACTAAATGAGTACAAGGGAAATGCTACGGCTAAATGGAGCTAAAGAAAAAACAGAGGCTACAAAAGCAGCTGGTGCCAAATGCTATATCAACAGCTCACGTTGTTTCTGTAGTTAGGCACAACCTCACCAGTAGACTTTAATGCTTCACCAAACTATCAACATTGTCACGTTGAAATGTACTATAATGTAAAATTTCAGCCATGATATTGAAACAATAAAAGATCCTGATTTCTTAGGCATTAACTGATTTTCAGCTTGACCAAACACTTGCTGTAAAATAGAATTGAAACTTACCAACCCCAATAATGTTGATACTGTTTTAATCAAAACAAAATACAGAAACAAAGTTTGACACTTCATTAAAGTAGTAACACAATCAAATACGTTAAGCTAACGACAAAAATACAAACTGTTCTAAGCAATTCACATCATAATGAGATTTGATCTCGCAGCAATCATAACATGGACAAAAAATATCTGAAAACCCCTTTGTTGAAGATATATGCAAGTCCATTTTGATTCACGATTCAGCGCAGGAGAGCTACTCGTGATCAACCATAATAGCTGAGTACTGTGCATCATTCCTGTAGGAGTGAATCAATTTAATCTGAATTATGCTGCGCCTAAAACTTTGTTTCCAAACTTATAGTTCCAACTTGTCAAGTTACAAACTCATCTAAAAGCTTAATGTGTTAGTACTAGTGACAGCATCACAGGGCCAATAACACATCCCCCCTCATGAGGGATCCCCTGGTCTGTTTTTGTTTCTAACAGGGGTAAAGTCAAAATATGAATCGTAACTTAAGTTCAAAATGAGTCTCTTTGAATGGAACATCTCAAAAGGGAGTTACTACTCTTGGAGCACAATGGATGAAGTGTTACACTGAAATACTTTTGTTTAGTACTCACATGCCCCCGTAGTGCAAAAAACACACTACAAAGTTAGCACCAATAGTGCAGAGGCTCAGCTAATAAGATACTGAGGGTAAGGAATATTGTATGACATACTTGAGAACTCCCCTGGCTCCACCTGCCATAGAATCTATGCTGTTCCCAAGCATGCGCATGTACGCCAAAGAACCAAGGAACCCCACACCATAACTGAGTACATGTAACGAACATGGAATAGATTGTGTTAGAAGCACGTCAATCATTTGGCTTTCTAATAATGGATATTAAACAGTTTCAGTATTCACAAAGCTTTGACATGTAATAATCTTCAAGCTTCACTAAATTTCCAGATGTAACATAACATAGCCATATAAGTTGGGTTTTCTTACCTTTATATTTAACTATCAGCTGTAAAAAAAAAAATAGAACCACATACACAAATATATATATATATATATATATATATGTATTACTCATTAGTGGCGTGAAAGAAGAGAGAAAAAGAAGAAATAGTTATTAGAGCAAACATGAGTTATATATTAGTAGTGCTTTATCTTAATAATCAGTAGAAGATTGAGAAATTTGTACTTGTTTAGCCAAGTTACCTTGAGGCGATTTCTGGGGAGTACGAAATATAGGCTGAGACTAAACCAACACCCCCGATAGCTACAGTGAGGATCTGCAATTTATTCTTCAACTGCAAAAGCAATTACATGGGGGAAAAGAGTATCATTTACCTTTGGAAAAAGAGAATACTCATATTTGATAATGAAGCAAACACGAGGTAAATGAATACCTTAAAGTACTGCTCCCTTGATTCAGCAGCCAACACTTCTGGATCCCCCTTAGGCCGCCTCAATTCGCGGAACATTAAATCCTGAAGGGGTGGGGAATCACAATCAAAAAAGCAAGAAATATATAGTAGTATAAATATATTGAACTCGAGATTCATGCAGAAGGAACAAGTTAAACAAAAAGAGAAAAAGATTCATAAAACTGGATTGGCAAATTATTGCAAATGACATACGCTGACTCAATAAAGCAGCTATTATCTGTTTTTTTCTGAAAAAGAAAATGACAAGAAAAGGCATACACTGCCACCAGTTGCAGCTTTAGCTGCTCGATCCCACTTGTCTTGCTCACGGCGGGTAGGGGCTGGTCTCCACTTCTTTGGCATACTGTCAGTTTCCTAGAAATCACTTTATTAAAGATTAAAACAGGAAAGGGAAACAGTAAGAAATCCTGAAAGAATTCAATGAAGTTACAACAGATTATCTTACTTGGGGTGTTTCAATTTGCTTCTGTATAACAGGTTTTTTAGTTGCTGTTAACTCTTTACTCAAGTCAACTTCCATACTACATTCCAAATATAAATGTTAGCAGTCGAGAAAAACAAAGCAAAGTAGGAGTATTTGATAAGTAAACAAGAATAAGAAACATGCCTGTCTAGACTCATTGCTCTGCGCAAATTAAGAAAACCAGATGTCTCCTCCTGCCCACGGAACATATAACATCATCACAATCAAGTTAAGTCCTCAATTCCTAATCAGCTATCATGTCATCCAAACAGTAATGACAAAAGTGATTCTTAACATTATACAGAAAAGATTCATTACGCAGTGCTGTCTCACTTAAGCACTGTATTAAGGATAGAGTCAACTGGGTAATGAAACATTTTCGCAACGTCTTCATAAAAGTTCGTAGCACGTCGATAGGAACAGCACATTTTAGTAATCTATCTAACTCAAGAAGCACATTAACCCACACAGATCAGATTAAGTCATTTTTGATCTCCAAGGACCAAAAATGGCTTTAAATGATTAATTATCACGATTAGTACACAACAAAACCATTGTTCAATCATTATCCAAAGACATTCACCCTTATAGCAGGCAAACAATGTTAACAACTCGAACTACATAGAAGTAGATCTAAAAAGTGATAATTAAATATAAAATCTCTGTTAGCAACTATCAACTAATTGTATGATCAAAATAGTGTCCAGTATTTCTTTTTGGGGCGTCCAAAATACTGTGTTTACAAACTTTCCCCCTTTTGGGGCTATATAAGAAAGAGTGGTGACCACAAGTTTTGCTGAAACCCACAATCAAACTGTTTATGTCCAATCATTTGTAAAGTCAAGTCCTCTCCTAAATTCATCTGTGAATTCAAACATGACATTTATTTTGAAACAGAAGGGAGTATATGTATGTTAGGTCCAGATGCCAAGTGATGGGGCCTGCACTATTTGACTGATCAATCAATTAATAATAAAATGGTAAATGAAATTTCCGACCAGTAAGTCTGCAACCATTTGGTCATTTAAGCAATTCCCATAATTCCTTTTTACCCATTTGGATAGGTCATTGTAGTACTTCTCACAATACCAGGTAAAATAAATTAAACCCCGTTCAGTAATGTAACAATCAGGCAATTTTTCTGAGGAAGATGATATCAACTGATTCTGAATTGCAGTTCAAATAAAAACTAAAAAAATAATAATAGTGAAGAAGAATAATGAAAACCTCAACGGGAGGGAATGTAGGGGCATCATTAGCGTGGCCGTCAATCAAGCGTTTCATACGGGGCATGAAATCTCTGTTCCAAATGTAATCAGTAGAAGTGACGGGGTCTTCTTTTTCGCCACCCCAGTACTTGCGCAGCTCCGTCGTCCTCGGCGGTCCGCCGTAGTCTCCGGGGGCGACGCCGGTGGACCATTTCATCGGCTTCTTTTTGGGTAATATTATCTTAGAGGGGAGTAAAGGGTTGTTGGAGGAGTCCCCTCCTGAGCCGGAGACGGGTGTGGGGGTGGGTGTCGCCGTGCAGGTAACTGATAATTGGTACCTGTAATAGTTCACTCCGGCCATTGTACGCACTGGTGTGTGGGTTTCAGTGTGTGTGTGTGTGTGTGTGTTTGCGTGATAATGTGTGTGCTTATGGTTCTGTGCGTTTCGTTGGTTGGCAGTTGGGGTGAGAAGATGGAAAAAATCAGTGAAGAAAAATCTCTTTGGCTTCCCCCCAAATATTTTTAGGACATTTATTAGCATTTTCATTTAAAATAGTAATAATTTCTTGACATATTATTGATAGATATTATACTTTTAATATAATTTATAAAAAATATAAGATGCCAAAAGCTAAAATTAAAAATAATTTAACTTTCAAATATGAACTATTTAAAAACAGTTATCAATTTTTATTTTTATTTTGCCCCAATGGAGCATAAGGAGCGATCGAACATGAGAACTTACTTATCGTAAAATCAAGTTCAGTCACCCCTCAGGTTCCCAATTATCAAGTTGTCATAGGTCTCTAATGCTATTGGCCCTCCTCTTTAAAGTAGGTAGTTGGAGTATGGTTCGTAAATGAATTTTATTCAACTAATCATTGGATTAATCAATAATTCATCCAAATTCAAATCTATTCGAAGTTGAATTATGAATTAACGGATCAAATTAATTCATCTATAATATATATAATTCATATATTTACTATACATGATTAAGTAAATAATAACATATTTATAGATTTTGAACAAAATGTAAAAATAAATTTAGTGGGCTAAAAAAATTCAACTGAAAAAAATATTTGGAAATGTAAAGCATACTTAATTAAAATGAAATGATCAGACTAAAAATAAAAGTACTCTCTTTTAGAGGAGGATGAAATATAATCAAATATTTGAAATACTTACCAGTTACCACCATCATGTTTGAAATTGTCAATTTAAATAGAAAATCTCTCTTTATTGCTGCAATGCTTTATACATGAATTTTGATGTGTTCTTGACTTCCTGTTAACTTTCTGGAGGGATGCAAGAACGTACGATCTATTGTGATATATAGGTGGAAATCATGATCTATGGAAACACATCAGCTAGCATTTTGTTAAATTTGCCTAGAAGTTATAGCATTGTGTTGCTTTGTTGAATCCTTGTCTTCTTTTTCTCCCAAACGGAAGAGATTTAAGATGTCATAAGCTTCTGCAATCTCGGAAAATGTTCTGGATAATTTTGTATTCTGCTTCAAGTGTTATTCGTTAAATGCAACCCAGCATGTGGTTAGTGTGGCTATCTCCCAGAGGCCAGCCACCACTCACGACATCTAGGTCCGACTCTGATCCACTTCATAATCGACCTATTACTGATCGCAGCCCATAGATAGGAGATCGCGGGTCTCCAAGAGGTGTTCTGGCCGAGCCTATGGCTATGGCTCAGAAGAAACTTGGGAGCCGCGTTTGCTGGTTTGGAATCTCAGCTTGAGCAAGCACAAGCAGAGCTAAGGAGTATGAAGGAGCAGTTAGCCTCAGCTGATCAGGCTGCAAAGAAAGAAAGAAGCTCAAAAAGAACTGGAGAAAAATGCCACAAATTAAGGCAACTGCTACAGAGCCATAATACTGCAAGATAAGCATTCTGGTCAGAATGAAAACCAAGAATCAGGCAATAAAGGAGGGCCGCTCTGAGTCTGAACATGAAATTCCCGATGACAACCAAAACGAAACTGATGTTTTTGAAGTCCCGGTCGAAAAAAAACATTGCGCTGGAGCCGAAGGTTGAATAAAGTCAGCAAAGTGATGACCAGGATGAGCTCAAGACAAAACCAATCAGCATAACTGATGAATTGACACTAGTTTTGGAATCAGAGAAGGTGCCTTTCGATCAGATGGCCTTAAAGAATGACGAGATAACTTTGTTAAAAGCAAAGATAGAGAAGAGAAAGAGCTAGAAGTAGCTGGCCAAGAAAAAGAGGGTCTGAAGAGCCAGCTGCATGAGACAGCATTAGAGATGGCTTCTGCAAAAGCAAAAGAAGAAGAAATGACTTTGAAGTTATCCCGAATTGCAGAAAAGTTGGAAGGGTATAAAAGTAGCGCAGTTCAGTTGAATGAGAAGCTTAAAGAGATTGAAGGAGCAAAGGAAATTCTGAAAACTGAAATGAAGAAACTTAAGAGTGCAGACTGAGCAATGGAGGAAAGCAGCCGATGC
>JAOTQG010121646.1:0-10649 GCA_025631175.1 Iris virginica | reverse complement strand
ATTTAGCCCCTTTAGTTTATCTAGTTAGAAAAAGATGAAAACATCCATGAAAAAATAAAATTTCATGCATGTTAGTCCTTGTTGTTAGTTTTTTGATGATTTTCGTCCAAAATGGCCCTTTTGGCTATAAAATTAATACCATATGGCTCAAACGGCAATTACTCAAACGTGGGGGTCCTTTTCGCCTTTTTACAAAAACATTGGGGCCTAAAATGCAAAAATCCCTTTGTTAAAAGGAAAAAGTTGTTGAACTGAGGGAGGGGTTTTATATAAGTTTCCAAAACTCTAGGGGTTGATTCGTACAATAAGCCCTACATACAGCAGAATAATAAGGGAGGACCTTCGCTCTATTTCCAATTTTCCAGGGATAAACCTCCTCTCGTTTCCTTCCCCTCTTTCCACACACACACACACACTATAAGTGTGAAAATGGCGAGAATAGCTTGCCAGCATTTACGACTTCCGTTGAAGTCATCACTGCCGAGGAATTCAATTCTTGGCTGGACAAACATATCAGAAACATGTCCGTTGATTGGCTCCCGGAGCCGGAGGAGGTTCTCCTCCTCCAGCATAAGTATGAGCCTGAGAGCCGGAATCGTCGGTCTCCCCAACGTCGGAAAGTCAACTCTATTCAACGCCGTTGTGAGTTTCTCCCTGCCAACATGTGCATTAGTATTCCGTAATCATGTCGCATGTTGAATGAAAAATGTAAAATGTGTATGCATTACTAGTATTTCACTTTAGATACTTTTAAAAGCATATAATTCAAATGTACTATGATTGGATTTTGAAGTGATTTGGTTCTTAAAAAAAAAAACTATGAAGCTCCTAATCCATTTTCAAGACTTGAATTCTGCAATCTCGACCACTTCCTGCTTATAATACTTTCAGAAAGTTAACATGGTAGCATTCATTATTCAGTTCATTGATTGAGTACTTGATAGTATCCCTATTTTTAAATGATCACCACTTTTTCCATTCTGCATTTAAATTAAGGAGCTTTATATTTAGGCTAGTAAGCAACTTTATATTGCTTATACCATTTGATGACATTCCTTTATGGCAAAAAAGTAAACTAAAAGCATGTTTATGATGGAGTTACAGAGGTAGTAATATGCTTCTTTTTTTGAGCTTGTATTCAGTTCTAGTCTGAGCAGAAAACAGGTGTTTTTCTGTCTAGTTGTATGACTATTTTCATTTAATCTTCTTTTTGATAGATTTTGTATTTGTGAAAACAAAAAAAAAGGACAAAAAAATGTGATTGTGAATTTGATGATGTACTGACCCAGTGCATCTACTATTTCATCAGGTTTTGCAGCTTTATTTGTATTGTTTTTAAATTCATTTCCATTACTTCTGTGTTGGACAAGCAACTATCCCAGGACTTTGTCAAAGAGTTCAGTCATCAGTGACAAATTCACTGGATGATCACCATAAGAGCATTCAAGACTGTTTTCCTTGGCAGGGATTTCCTGTATTCACATATATTTGTATCACTTTTTGTAGGTTGAGAATGGAAAGGCCCAGGCTGCTAATTTTCCTTTTTGTACGATTGAGCCGAATGTAGGAATTGTCGGTGTTCCAGATCCACGCCTTCAGGTTCTATCTGATCTCAGCAAATCTGAACGAGCGGTCCCAGCATCTATAGAGTTTGTAGATATTGCTGGGCTTGTGAAAGGAGCCAGTCAAGGAGAGGTGAGATTCTATTTTCTCTTTTCTGGTTCCTTGGATGATTCTTCCATCAATCTTCAAGATATTTCTGAAATATGATTGCCATGTGTTTACAGAATGTAATTGCTCTCTCCATTTTGTTGGTTGCAGGGTTTGGGTAATAAATTTCTGTCACATATTCGTCAGGTGGATTCGATACTTCAGGTATATCAAATTGCTATGTTGCTCTCTGTACCTGTTTTTTACTGCACCTTATGTACATTATAAGAGGCTCATTGCTCATGCATTGTCATTGAGGACTCCTTTAATGGTTTGAATTGGAGACAAGACTTAGAAATAATTGGAAAAAAAAACTGAGTTGAGAGAAGTTTGGTAAAATGATAATTCTGGTAGGGCCATTTGAACGAAACAACTCCAAGTCCGGCTTGAAATAACTCGACTTGACTCGAGTGAGGTAGCTGAATCGAGTTTTGCTGAACTTTCAAATCGATCAGGTAATCAGACCTACCCGAACTACTTGCAAGATTTGACTCCTACCTAAATTACTCAAATGTGTATTTATATTCATATGAATACGTATATAAGCATACACACATAAATATATATGAATGTACATAAATTAAGAAATCGATGCATATGTATATCAAAGTAGGCGGTGAAGCATGTGGGTATGGCACATCATCTAAAATTGATGTATCTGCATTTTGAGGACTCTTAATTATTGGGCCCACAAAAGTTTCCTATTAACTGATAACCATTCTTGAGGTATATTTGGTTTGTCGGATTAGGATTCGTCTATTATAAGGCCTTGGGTTTATATTAATATGCAGGTATTACAACTATTTCATTTTTAAATGATGTGGGATATATTAGGTTTCATGACAAATTTTCGTACCAAACATCTCACGTTGAATTCAATCATCTTCCTCGATTCTCAGTCAATTGAAATGACTTCTCTTTTGATGTAAAGTTTTGACAAAACTCTACAATTGGATCGCATCTACAATTAGTGGAGTTAAATTTGGTGAAGGCTTTTGCTTTCAGACTCAGCTTGAGTTAAAAAATAAATACTGGTCTCAATTGCAACAAATCCAGGTCCGACCCGCTTACGACATTAGTTCTTCATACATGATTAAGTGCCAAATTCATTCATTTTGTGCATTAAGCACAGTCTACCAGTTGAATAATTATTCATATACTCTTTCGTGATTATTTCAAGAACAAAATGGTCTACATCATAATCTGATAATATCTAATATTTTTTAATGGACATATTACTCAATCAGAGCCATTAGTGCAATCCATATATGGTAGGCTCTATGACTGAAACTACATTAAGGTCATGCATGTCTATTTGTGGGGAATTAATCATTAATGGTTGATGAACGATGTAATATGCATCTTTCTTGGATTAGTGCAAGCTTTGGAGGCAATGGTTCTGATCTATATACTAACTAGTGAGTTTAGCAATGTGCCCTTGGGGCTTGGATTAGCTTTTACAACCCCCCCAAGTTATGATTAAAGGCTGATTTATTACTTGTTTAGAACATGTGCTTGCTTATTTCACCATAAACCTCGCCACTCCAAACAACATAACATGTCTGGGGGAGTTTATTAAAACTTCAAATTTATCATAGATTGGGGCAGGTTGATTATGGAATAGGGACTGGTGCATTAGGAAGAGATTAGGACTTGTATGGGAACTAGACATGTAGCATGTTCCCAAACAAAAGCTTGCAGTTTTTTATGAAAGATTGTGGATCATGTGGCATTATTATACAAACATACTGAAAAAAATGTTCTAACTTTATGTCAGAAGAACACTTACCATGAATGAGGCAGCCTGTCTATTTTCGTTCTTCTTAGTAAGAGCAGCTGTGTGTTTGAACTAATTGACTGGTCATAAATTATAATTAAGAACCATTCCCAGATGTCTTGCTTGCTTTTACTTTTGACTACGGAAGCTTCTTGAGAACGAATGAACTGCTGATTACGCTGATATCTTCTGTAGTTTCACTTCTCTAGTTAGTTGAAGGAATACCTTCCTTCCACGAGTGTAATACAGCAGATAACAGTAGTTCAGCCTTATAATTGTGAGCAAAGATGACTCTCTTGTACATGCATGTGTTCTGGAATGCTTTTTTTTTAAGTGGTTCCTTAACACATGAATAATAAATTTATGCTATATTTATCTATTTTATTATTTATGGGTTTCTGTTCTATTTGACTCTTCTTAATGTGATGATCGGTTGTTTGCAAATCAAATATGCTGTTTCTAAAACCTTTTTATCTCGGTTCAAAAGATTCCAAGCCAGCGATATACTATTATGTCTTAAAGCGAATTTGCTTTATTATGATGTTAGGTGGTACGCTGTTTTGATGATGATGATATTGTTCACGTGAATGGGAAAGTTGATCCAAAATCTGATATTGAGGTTATCAACTTAGAGCTAGCCTTCTCAGATTTGGACCAGGTATGACATCACAATCTGTAGGTAGAATTGTATCATTAATTGCCTGACTTGAGTTTAGAAGCAGTACCAGTTTAAAGATGAAATATATGATGTTTGACTGTTTGATGAATTTCGTTGTTTTCCTGTGGGACATACATGTAACCCATTTCATATGGTGACCCCAAACTCAATCTTTTTTATATGAAAAATGTTTGTTTGGCCATGCATCACACACGCATGCTTGTATGTATATATATATATAATAGCAGTTGCTGAATTTTCGAAAAAAATTAATAACAGGGAGATGGCTATTTGCTTACATGAGGGTGTGTTAGATTAACCCCATAGACATAGCTGGTGTTGAATGCATTTAATTTCCTCCTAGTCAGAATTAGTTGGAGACTCTAGATAGACACTGCACTGTTCAGGATGAAAGATCAGTTGGTTCTGCCTTCTTTATCAAGAGTGCTATTACGCTTACACTCTGTCAGCTGAAATGCTGTTATTGGTACATGGATTTAAGCCTTTAAAAAAGGCTTGCATTTTTGTTTGGTTTTCTTGTGATCTGAGGAGGGATTGGATTGAATAATGTGAAGGGACTGGAATATTTACTTCTGATGGCTGTGGTTTATTTTGGAGGTGCGATGTTTACACCAGCGTAGTAGGTTGGCAAATAATAAACCTCCAAAAATGGTAGAAATTTTTTAGTTGTTGTCAGCAGTGTATTCTTAGTACTCTAACGTCTACTTGCCCTGCGGCTCTAAGAGAGCAAGATCTCATCCAAATGTTAGTTAAACTTCGTAAAATATACATATATATTACGGACAGTTTTTCATTATGTATATCCCTTGATTTTTCCGTTTATGTCACATGATGCTTTTACATTGCATTGTGGGCAATCTTAAAAATGTTAAAACTTGCATGCCCTGAGTAAGGTTTAAGCAATTATGGGTCGGTACATGCTGGAGTCCCAGGCATCAAGGTGTCTGTGGGAATAATTAGAGTAACCAGTGTATGCAAATAATTTTGCAGCTGCTCTTGGCGTGTTGGTGATCATTACCTCTGTGTAGAGTCTATACTACTGTCAAACACCCTCACACCTCAATTTTATGTTGGAACCAGCATTAGGTAGAAATTTCCGAATAATGTTTATTTATTTGGAAGCACAAGAAATGTATAGTTTTAGTGGTTGTAATTTGAGTATCTGCCTGTTTTTACTTGGAACATTTGTGTCTGCATTCTCAAGTAAGAGAACTGATGGAACTGAACTGGCTCCTTTACAAGAAATGCAGATTGAGAAAAGAATGGATAAACTGAAGAAAGGCAAATCTAAAGATTCCCAATCTAAACTCAAGGTAAACGTGTTTTCGATTTCTTCAAAATTTTCTCATCATTTGTCTATTGACAAGAAGTGATGCCTGCAATACCGTAATTTGTCTGGAACAATACTTCAGGAGGAAGCAGAGAAGTCAGCTCTTGAAAAGATTCAGCAGGCGCTACTGGACGGAAAACCAGCTAGATCAGTGCCTTTAACAGACTTAGAAAAGGAGTCCATAGGTCATCTCTGTTTACTTACAATGAAGCCCATCATATATGTGGCAAATGTAGCTGAATCTGATTTAGCTGCACCTGAAAGTAATCCTTATGTCAAAGAAGTGATGAGCCTTGCTTCTGCATTACAATCTGGATTGGTAACTGTATCAGCACAGGTATAGTGATGTATGGGAGAAAAACACTTGATTTTAACTTGTATTCTGCACTTCCATTTGGCATGCTTGTGTTTTTATCTGTTTGAGGGGTGGGAGGTCCTGAGGAGGGTGAATCTGTTTTCTTTTCTATTCTGATAGGATATTGTTCTACTTCTCACAGTAAGACAGTTTATGTTTTGTTTAATGTATTGTTGAGATCTGTCGTTTTTGGATATTGAGGCTGGCAACTAACTAGCGAGCTTTTTCATTGAAGGTGGAGTCGGAGCTAACCGAACTTGCCTCGGATGAAAGAGCAGAATTTTTGGCGTCTCTTGGTGTGGATGATAGTGGCCTTGGAAATCTTATTAGGGCTACGTATCGCCTTCTAGGGCTGCGGACGTATTTCACTTCTGGAGAGAAGGTAAAGTAAACTACACGTGCTTTTCAATAAGTTGGGATGCTAAATACATTTCTTGAGAATTTTTGATGTCTTACAGGAAAGTAAAGCATGGACCATACATGCAGGTTAGCATTGCTTTGCTTAAAGATTATGCTGGTGAGATGTACATATCCATATTGTTGTCATGTTCCAGCTTTTCAAAAGTTTAATATTTTGACCGGATTTATTTGTTCTGGATAATTTTGATGTTCTGAAGATTTATTGATATTTAATACTAGTTTATAGCGCACAAGGTTGACCAAATTATGAGCCTAGGAACTGCATATTAATGCTATTGAAGGTAATGTGTTGGTCTAATGTTCCTTTTTGATGGGTTAGGAATGACAGCACCTCAAGCTGCTGGAGTTATTCATTCCGACTTTGAGAAGGGTTTCATTCGAGCAGAGACAGTGAGTGCCATCCTGACCCCTGAATATTCAATATTGACTCCTCCTTGTTTGTGTTAAAAAAAATCTGTTAATTATCATGAATTAGGCAGTTATTAAAGCTTATTACTCGTGGTTTAGTTATTTTGTGTCTCTTTCATCAGGTGGCCTACAATGATTTCGTTGCTGCCGGTTCATTTTCAGCTGCCAGGGAGAAAGGACATGTAAGTTCCTTTCCTGCTTATATCCACTTTGTGGAAAATGGTTACGCATGTATGATTTATGACTCTTTTTGTCTGTCCTACCAAGATTAATTTTGTTTACATGGTGTGTCTGGTATATGAAGTTACGATCTGAGGGGAAAGACTATGTTGTACAAGAAGGAGATGTTATGCTGTTCCGATTTAATGTATGAACACAAAATATACGTGACACTGGATAGCCTTGTTCTTCACCCAACCAAGCTGGTTAGCATTTCAGGAGTTGTTGCCCCTATATACGAGGAGGATGAAGGTTGGCATTTTTGACAGATGGAGTAGTGAGTCATGCTGCATTACGGTTATTGTTGTGTTAAAACTTTATTAAACATGTTATCTTCTGACTTTTACCATATATAACCATTTACTCACAGTTGGGAGTTTCATAACAAGATTCATCAACCTGTCGAAAAGAAAGGATTTAAACATAGGGCGTTTTATTTCTCAATGGAGAGCATTCATGTGATGATTACCCTCTTGTCTGTATTGTTTTTTTTTTTTTTTAACTGTATTCTTAGCTCTTTACTATAGCTTCTAAGCAAACAGTGTGGGGGCTGTTTTGGCTCAGAACCACGCTGTTAATATCAGTTTTCCAATGTCATCTGGTGGAAAGGAATTTTTTTGCTCAGCTTCTGGTGGAAAGTATGGGGCCCTTTCAGGTTGTTTAATTAAGATTCCTATTACATTATTAATCTGTGGACTGCTCTCCGAATGGAAAGATTTCTTCAGTGCTCAACTCATGCAAGAATGTCGGACACGTCTGGAGTTACCAGTCCTATATGCTTAATGCTTCATTATGTCCTGAAGAAAGAACCAACAGATTTTGTCGTTTCAGTTCATTTCACGACTTCCACTTGTTTTTTTTCTTGTGGTGAGACTTGAACTTGTTAATGTGCCTATGCACTGAATTTTATTCAGTAGGCCTGCCCTGGGTCTTGTATGTGATATTTTCCCTTGTACCTTTGAATAAACAGGCGAAAATGACTACAGGTAATTGCTGAAGTTTGATATGGGTTAAAGTTGGACATACGATAACTATTACGTATTCCACATTCCTTAAAAATTGGAGAGAGATTACCGATAGGAAATCGGAATTATTGGCTGCCACCATCCCAAAGTAAGTTTTATGTAAAAAAAAAAGGAGTCAACAAAGTGATGGACACTTTGTGGTGGAAAATGCTGGAGGAGGGACGACAGAATCAACCATAATCATCTGAGCTGGCGTATGGTAATTATTGGTTGATCTTGAAAAATAATGGGAGTACCACTGCCAAATGTGATTATGATCGAGGCTAGCCTTATTTCCCGGCGGGTGGGTAAAGAAATGGGGTTCGTTCCCCTAAAAATGAGCAGAAGAGGCCAGCCGGTGTCAGTTGTGGCCGCGACGCATTACTACTACTGCATTTACATGACAGCAACTAAACGAAACTAAAAAGCAGCGGCAAGTGGGTGGGTGGGCCGGGCCGGTCATACCTAAGTGGCTGTTGTTAATTCTACAGCTCATTCATGGTACGGTCCATCCATGGTTGTTCATTTCCACGTTGTTTTATTGTAAGAATAGGAACCACGTGTGACTGCTGGATAGAATTAATTTTATTTCTTGGTGGAACTGGTCAGGGAGACCATTGACGACCCTCTCTGAAACCTAGCTTGCGCTAGATCAAATTCATGCCGTAACGGCGGTGGAATGCCGCCCTTTATGGCAAATGTTTATCATTCCCTTCATCTCTAATCTAAAATGAGTGTTCGTTAAAAAAAGAATTTTATTTAGTGCAATAATAAATACAAAGTAGTAAGAGATGGATGATTAGAAGAAGTGAGAGGTCACATGCATGAATGTTATGGTATGATGATGGCACCGTTAAAAGGTGGCATACGTACATTCCTACGTCCTATCAATCTATTCTATGATATGAGTCAAGAAGCGGCGCTATGGTGCAAGTGGGAGGAGGATGTCATGTGTGGTGTATGTGGTATGGTTAGGGTAGAGAGAGAGCGACGATGGAGAGGCTATTTTGGAAGCCATGTGGAGTGTCTCGGACAAAATATTTGAACGTGCAATAACTTTTGTCACTCCCCAATAACCAATAAAGGCAAAAGCATAGTCAATGTTCCATTCCTGGCAGTGGTGGGGTCATCACCATTCCCATTCTACATCTTCTCTTTCTCTTTCTTTCTTTCACTGTTTATCCAATTCCTGGTGGGATCCAATCCAAATGAAGTTTAATTCGGTCAATTTTACTGGTTGAACTTTTTAGTTCGATCCTTTTGGGAGCATATCAACTTTGATGGAGATTATAAGGTTAGAAAATGACACATAAAATTAGCTCGTTCGGTCTAGAGACTAGAAGTGTTGGCTACCAAGCTCATTACATATCTTAACCGGAAAAACTCCGGAAAAAATGTGTGTGCGTGGGTGAGGGGTGGGTCTACACCAATTAAATTTTCTTTCTAGGAAATATTCTAGAACTAGATAAAATATTCTAGAACTTTATAGAATGTTTTAGAATTTGATAGAATATTTTAAAAATTGATAGCATAATCTAGAACTTGATAGAATATGTTAGAAGATTCTAAAAATTCATAGAAATATGGTTAATGTGTAAAGTAGTAGAATAGTGTAGAACATGAGAATAATATATAGGATATTTATATAGAATTTTCTAGAATTCTTTAGGTTAAGGAGGTTAACACCTATAAATAGGGGATACCTCATTCCTTGTAACTCATCCCAACTAAGCATTTCTTGTGTATCCATCCAAGAGATCAATCGAGCAATTTGAGTTTTATTTTGGTTGTCTCTCCCTATTAGTAATTGATCCTTTGCACTTTCAAAACTCCAACAGGTTACATATCTTAATGACAGAAACGAAACTTGCCTCTGCCTACCAAAAAGAGTAAAACATGTACAGTAATGAGCAGGTGTAATGATTCAATTTGATTCGGCTTGAATCAAGAATTATAAGATGGATGTACATCCCCCATTCGTTTGATCTGCAGGATGGTAGCCGATTTCAAAATATTCAAATAAAATCAAATCGTTAAAATTTTAAAATCAAATAACTTCAATGCAGACTTTGAAGGAGATCAAACGACGATTCATATGCATTTATCTTTGAAAGCCACTAATCACAGTTTCATTTGGTTCGGTTTAGCGGCTTAGTGTACCCTTTATATATTTTAGTTTTTTTTGAATATATTGTGCATGCATAATAAATTCAAATTTAAATTAAAGTTAATTTTATAATTTAATTGTTTATAAGAATCTACATTAATATAAGCCTAAAGTTTATATTATAATATTTGAAGAAGAATTAGCTCGCTACGTACAATCAAAAAAATATAAAGATATATTACGCAAAGCATGATAAAAAATAAAATAAAAATTTAACTGCATAATTCGATTTATAGTTTCAACCGTTTGAATTTAATCATTTATACACCCCAACTAAAGAGTACGAAATTCTTGATTATAATGGTTAGTTAATTTGTGGATAATTGTGAGTACCCTACAGATTGAAGATGGCATGTTATTATCAGTTTATGGAAGATATTGGTTGCAAGTTGGTGACAATCCCCCCCCCTCCAAACAATGACTTTGTGCCCACCCCCCCTGAGTGTATATGAAGCCACCATCCCCCATGTCACCCTCTTATGTTCTACGACATTCCTTCTAAGTCTCTCTCTCTCTCTCTCTCTCTCTCTCTCTCTCTCTCTCTCTCTCTCTCTCTCTCTCTCTCTCACACACACACACA
>JAOTQG010121635.1:0-10649 GCA_025631175.1 Iris virginica | reverse complement strand
ATACTAGATGTGTTGTCTCTAGAAAATTAAGATACGGTGCATTTAATAAATATTAGATATAAAGACATCATACATTATTGTTTCTATCAAATTTATCGACTCTCGTAATTAATTTGCTATCACATTAGATTTTGTTGCTTTATAAACTACTATTAATATTTCATCACATTTATTGACTCTCACAAGTAATTTGCTATAACTTTAGATCGTTTGTTGCTTTATAAACTAAGTCGTGACCATGAAAATGTTATCACACACACAGCTTGTACCAACACTTTTCCAGAAATCTAAAACAAGGAATTAAAGCTATGGAAAAGTAAATAGCAGTTAACGGAAAAATAGATGGAAGGAGAGCCATGGATTCATTGTATCATCAAAAACTACCTGGTCTCAATGACGGGAATATCAGCGTTGCTCTCGAAAAGGTCATTCCGGGGCTGCTCTTCAGTTGACTGCTCCCTCTCCCGCCCAGGATGGGGACTCTGTATACATAACATTCAGATCCAATTTTCATAATCGAGAACTATTATGCACATTACTCATTTGCTTGGTTGAAGCTCTATGCATCAGATGTAAATCGTCCAATATTTATTTGTGCGGTTAGGATTACTCAATTCCTTCGATCTCTTATTCTAAGTTAGTTCTCGATTTCAAAAATTGGATCAAATTGTTATTTATGTAGCGACTCTTAATAAATCAACAACAATGCATTTAAGTAGAGTGTAAATTGGAACTAGTCTATGGATTTCATCATCCTGTGAAGTCTGAAATTAGAGGCAGCTTTGCTGTATTTCTTATAGCTGATGGAGAAGGCTTCTTTACTCAGTGCTACTGAAAATCTGGTTCTTGCTCCACTATTTCTCACCGTCTGTTATATTTCCTCGCAGTTTGTTCAAATTTTACATCTCTACATTTTACTCCACTAATACGTGTCCTAATTTACTATTACCTCTATCCCAAAACGAGTTACACTTTTTATTCTACGTCAAGAACGAAAAGTATCACTCGTTTTGAGACGGAGGGAGATAGAGCAACTGGTTGATTGACTGTCTTAAATATTGTGTACTACTGATATAGTAGGTTTCTATTTTCAGGTCAAACTGATCTAGCTTTGACTGAAAATATATTCGCATTTGTTAATATAAATTGTAATTATCAGCATTGTTAGTGTAGTTCGTAATGGTTGGAGATTTTCACCTTTGTTAGGATAGAATCTTGAAGACTGTTATATCCTGGAAGTTGGGTTCTTTTTGTTTAACCGCTTACAGACATCAAAGAGTTCAATATGTTGTTTGTATTTCTCTTGTTAGATACATTAAGAGGAGCAGAAACCCCATCGTGGACAGGGATGGGAGCAGGGCAGTTAACCGTGAGCAGCCCCACAATAATGATGGAGAGACAAGGGCTATAATAGCTGGATTTAACAGTGCATCGGAAGAGATTAACATTCTCCAGTATGAAGAGGGTCAAGTGAAAAAGAAGATTGGGGAAGTTCAAGAGAATCTTGGGACATATCAAAAGAAGCTGGGGGATGTTCAAAAGCAGCTTGAAGTAGCCCATGAACTCGTCACATCTTTCATGATCAGCATTAACAAATTTGGTAGTGTACAAGTGAAAACTGTTGAAGATGTTGCATCATTAACGAATATGTGCTACGAGGCCGACCCAATTGTTCCTGCTGATGCCCGGAAGAGTTTGGACATAGCCATCAAGAGCTTCTATGATGCACGTAAAAAGTATGTGTTCTTGTTTGTATTCTGTTTAATTATAAGTTTTTTTGATCTTGTTTGAAATTTTGGTTATATTAGTATATATGATCAATATTTCATTTTCCGTACCTCCCGGTTTCTAATATAAGCTTTATTTTTATCAAGATAATGGAGCTCATTTATGTTGTCAGTTCACTGTAAATTACTTCTTACAAAGTACAAATTGTGTTTTTTATATGATGTTCATTTTGGTGCATTTAAAATTTTCCTTTGTACCCACAAAAAACAAATTAAATTATTTTGTGCCTGCTGCAATTAAGGGAGCTGCAGTTCGCTGAAGTTGTGGCTGAGTTTATGCCACATCCTCGCTCCCAAAGGATGGGAGTGCACTTACCCAAAACAGCGTCTTTTAGTTTTGGGCAAGTGTTATCCCGTCGGATGGATGTGCGAAGAGAATGGCGTGGCTTAATCTTCGTGCAACTTCAGCTAATTAAGGGCAACTGCTAGTTTGTAACTTGGTTTTGAAGTATGGAAATGGAAAAATTAGATGTGTTTTGGTGTAAATGTTGTGTGTAATGGCTCATTTGTAAATATTTAAGTAAAAAAGTACCTTTTGGATTCATGCTGTACAAATATGTTTTGTTTTGTTTAGTTCAGTTCCAGTTCCTGTACTTGTTTTTTTACGCGTCTTTGTTTGGATCTCGGTGCCCAATCTGGTCTAATACACCAACTAGCAAGTAGGCATTTCTTGTGTGTGTTGGAGTTTGGGGATTTTTGTGTGTGCTGGTGTTTGGTGTCAAGTAGGAATTTGATTTTTAGATCAAAACAGAGATTTCAAGGTGAAAAGAATTTTGGGCACGTGATTGGCACTTGAGAAGATAAAGTGATTTTTACACTTGAGATGATCAAGCAGGAAAGGATGTTGGTTATTTCAAGAGTGACAAGAGTACAGTGGCATTTGTTTATGTTACTTTTCTTTATTTGCTTCAAAGGTGTTCAAGTTTCTTTGACGTATTTCCTTATGCTCGAGTCGAGTGTAAAGAATTTGGGAGTCAACTTTAGTTTTCAGTCTTAATGAAGTTCAGGTTCCATATTGGTAGACATTGTTTTAACACTTGAGCGCTGGTCAAGTTTTCCTGTTTAATTCATGATTGCGGATTATATTCCCATATAGTTTGGAGGAGCAGATATTGGGTGTTTCTGTTATTAAGAAGGTTTGGGATCTGTTCATTGCACGTGTTTCGATGATTTTAGTAATAGCATTGTCTTAGCATTTCTACGTCTGTCTGATTCTCTTTTTTCCAGCCTATAAGATGTTTACTGTGAGATTGTAAAAATCAGTATTGCCTTTCCTTGCTGGGCTATATGACTCCATCTTTGTTGTTTTTGTTCTTTCCTTCCAGAATTGTAATCCAGAAAATGTAGTTCATTCAGTTCATGCACCCAACATAGACTAATTACTATATGTAGAATGAGTTGCTGACTGACTACTTTTAACAGTTGAATGATAGCTTGTTTCGCAAATTTCAGTACATCTTTATCTTGTCACAATGAATTTGCTATTACTATATCTAAAGGAATGAAAGAAAGAACTACAAACCGCTCGCCCGGTCTCTCTCTCCCCCCAAACCGCTCTGCTCGATCTATCTCCTTCCTGGCTCCGCACATCCATTCCAAGAGGAGCTGTTGATTGTTGGCTCTGCCAGCCCTAAGTTATTAACCCACCGGCGCTGTCGCTTCGTCGCACCGTCATCATCGTTGTGTGAGTCCTATAATCTGCAATCTTTCTCCCTTATCGTTTCAATTCATGATTATTTCTTCTGACTTGTTATTCCGAATGCTTCGGATTTCAGATACCCATGACGATAGGGGTTGAAAATGTTTGCCAGCCCTAAGTTATTAATTTATATTTGTATAACTAATTTATTTGTTCTCCTTTGAATACCTCAAAAGGAAAGGTAATTTCTTTTGCTCAATTCATCTACAGTGTTGATAAGCTATTGATTTTGATTTCTGTTTTCTTTCATCATGGCTGTTTTCTTTCAACATAGCATTTTTTTTTTTGTGTTTTGATTATATAAATGCTCAAACATTTATTTTCTCATGCCGCTTACAATGAAGTGGAATGGTGATGTCAAAATTAGCTTTAGAGAGAAAGCCTGCTCTATCGACGCCAACTTCTAAAAAGAAGGTTCGTTTGTTTTATTTTATTATTAGTTATAAACAAAAATGCATCTTTCAATTTCACACAGTGGATTAATTACTAAACTTCAGGCAAATTAACTTCTCCCAATTTGTGTGTGGCTATGTGATAATTCAACTGTAGAATGTTTGATCCCATAAACAATCACCAACAAAAGTTTACTCTGTCTGTGCCGACATGCATATTAAAGGCAGATGCTTGAAATGTCACATGATACTTGCCAGCTCTTTGATCTCAAATTTCAAATAATTTTAATATTTGTGCTGCTTTAGTTTTAACCAAAAGGCAAAATCTTCCCCAAGTGTAGTAATCATTCATATATATATATATATATATATATATTATATACATGTATGCGATTTAGTTCAGTTAGCCTTTGTTTGTTTCCGACATATTTGTTATTTTATTTTGCTGACTACTCCTCTTTCCTGTGTTTTTTTTTTGTTTGCAAATAACTGGGTTATAATTAGTTGGCCAGATGTACCTCCGATCGGATTAGCATACTGCCAGATGAAATCCTTGGCTCCATTCTGTCTTTGTTGACTCTCAAAGAAGCAGTAGGCACTAGTCTTCTTTCAAAGAGATGGATGCATCTTTGGAAACTTTTCACTGGGAGTTTGATTTTTGATGCTTCAAAGAAGCTCTTTTGTGGAAACGTGTCAGTTGTGAAGAGGGAAAGGTCCAAGTATGTGAAGTGGTTGAACAAAGTTATTGACTCCCACGAAAGTAACTCAATTGATGAGTTATGTGTTTGGTTTGATTTGGATGAAAGTTTTTCCAGTGATATTTATAAATGGATTAAGTTTGCATTCTCAATAAGAGTTCAGAGGCTCACAGTTGACTTGCACCGAGTTATGTTGAATGATGATGGTGAAAATTATTCTTTCCAGGCAGGTCGTCTTGAAATCGCAAATAGATCGTTCAATATGACGTTCCTAACCAGCCTCTGCTTCCATTTCGTGAACATATCTGGAAAAATTCTTGAGTACTTTCTAAGCAATTGTCCTCTTCTTGAGATATTATCTGTGACCGGCTCCGAAAATCTTGAACGTCTAGTAGTTCCCATTCTGCACTGCAGTTGAAGTGCTTAGAGATATTCTCTTGTCGTCGAGATCAAAGCTCCAAATCTGGTGACTCTGAAGTACCATGGTCCCAAAAGTGCATTGCATATTGGGAATTTGTCGAAGCTTGTTGGTCTGACTTTTGGTGGGAAGTATACTAAGAATAAATGGGAAAAAATTATAATGTTTTCGAGCTATTTAGGCCAGCTCAAGTTTGTCAAGTTGTCTACGACTCCTAATGTTCTTGAGGTTTGTGTTACAATTTTAACATGTTTTCGATCCGTTGCATTTCTGTTCTGCAGGTACCATTTTCATCGTTTGTTCACATGCATTTGTAAATATGGGTAATCTTTCAGATGGATTGGGGATTAACGTAGCATTACTTGCCAAATCTCAAGCATTTGACATTCCAAGATTTTGGATGTAATGGTGCGCAGCTCCTCGGATGGCTTGGCCTGATAAATGCTGCCCCTTACTTGCAGAAATGCACATTGGAGGTAAAGCTTCAATATATATTGATTCTAGTGTAGCACTGATGTTGAGATTTTGTATTGAATGATAACATGAGTTTGATGTCTTTTGGTGTAGTTCAGAGAAGGAGATTGTTTAGTCTTTTATGTGAGGCCACCTGCCACTTAGTTTGGTATTTCACCGAGGTTGTGAGGTCATTCGTTTGAAGTCTCTTTGGGCAGCTAATGGAAGTTGATGCTGAATCTCTCTTTGTGACCACCTGTTTTGGGGCGTTGCCATTTTCTGGGAATAAGTCACCTCTTGAGCGAGTTTAAGCTTTTTAGTGGAAGTGGTAGGGCTAATCCTTACTTTTGGTCTTAGAGCAAGGCCACACGTTTGAAGTTTTCTGAGTAACTTATGAAGTGAGTTGCTGAGTCTTTATGGTTAGCTAGTCCATTAAACATAACGTGCTACTAGTTAATCAAACTGAACATACCCTATTGTGATATTCCTCGAGCGCTGATATTCTAGGGAGTTAGTTGCCTTTCTACTTATAGCTTAAGCTTTTACTACTAAAATTGGATACACTTGTGGACTCTTTTGGGGTGATTTAAATTTCGGACCATTATGTTGGATTTGCATTATACTTATGGGCACTGATAAAGTACTTTATTTTTAATAGAGTGATGGTTACTTAGTTAGTGTTCCATTTTCATATCCTCTTGCTTTTTTATGGCACAGTTGCAGGCGGAACCTCACTGAGACAGAACTAGAAAATTGATGAGGAGCGCACGTCCATTGTCCCACCAATGCCTCGTGGTGGTAGAAGTCCTCGGGTTTCAGGGGAAAATAACTCAGCTTGATCTTGTCTTGTACATGATCAAGAGTTCCATCAAACTGGAGAAGCTGGTTATTGATCGTCGCGAACCGAGACTTAATATACCGACGCCGGCGTGGGATTTCAAGGAAACCAAGAAAACACAAGCTGCAAAAGTGTGTGCCATGCAGCTTGAAAAGAAGCTTCCTCCTGGTGTAAAATTATTTGTAAAGTAATACTGCTGGTTGGCAGTGTTTGTTGTAGCGAGGAGTATTGGTTATTTACTAATGTCTGGTTGTTATTAAAAGACTTTGATTGTTTGCTTTATTGTGCTATGCTTGGATCTTATAAAAGTTTCTTCTTGTTTGTTACTTTCCTTGTGTTTAAGAACGCAAAATGATTGAATCTGTTTTGTGGCGCAGAGCAGGTTTGAATTGTGATCTACCAAACTTGATATAGGTTGGGTTTCAGCTGAGAATAAAATGTGGTTTTTGGTTCTCCCTCCAACACCCCCCTCTCCCTTCCAATATTGTTCCATCTTCACCTGCCCAAAATTTCAGTTCTGAGTTTTTCTTTGTGGTCTTTGTATATAGGAGGAAGGCAGGCACACCTCCGGGGGTTCAGACCATCCTAGTGCTCACAGCAGCAAACAAAAGTTGAGCCAAAATCTAACAGTGGTTTGTCTAAGTGTCACGAGAATGACATTGTCTAATCTACTAAAAGACATTTACAGTTGTGATACAGCTATAATCCATCATATATCACACTTAAACCTCTACCAATCGAGTTCCTAACTGGAAATAAATATTAAAAAAGTAGTGATATCTCAAATGAAACTTGAAATAAGAAGAGAAAAAATAATCATGCAGATTTATTTCGCGTATCGTTAGCCATTCAAGATCAAAGACTGCCTCTAAAGGAATCCATATGTAATGTCACTTGATGGTGCCAAAGTTTTAGCCTAAACTACAAAATACCATCATATTGAAATTTATTAGACACCCTCCCTGGTGATGAACTGGCAAATACCTTGAATTGTTTTCTTTGAATTGAATAAAAGAAGACCTTCATTCATTATATCATTTGAGGTGCACCTAACCAAGGCATGGTTTTCCTTTCTGCAGGATTTACTCACGAAAGTATATCTAACACTTGCATATACTGGTGGTTTAAATTGGCATTTTTACTAGAATAAACAAGTCCTCTCGCTCCAGGGTGCCCAAAATTCTTTGCACCTTGAAATCTCTGATTTGATCTAAAAATCAAACTCCCGCTTGACACCAAACACCAGCACACACAAAAATCCCCAAACTCCAACACACACAAAAGAAATGTCTACTTGCTAGTTGGTGTGTTAGACCATTCTTTTCTTTTCTTTTTTGTTTACCGCTTCTTTGAATGTATATGGAAGGAAAAAGGTGAATGCAAGAGCTTCGGGCCAGAATAAGTTGTGGGATTTTGTTGAGCAAGCAAGTGTTCTTTCAAAATTAATGTTTGAGAAACTTCTTTTGTTGAATAAGAATTGTGATTTTTCTACCGTAGCTTACGTTTTCTTTGGATTGTTCTTTTCGCGTTTTTTGTTTGATTTGCACGAATGAGAAATATGTAGAGCTTTTGAGGTTTGAGTCAGTAGAATTACAAGAGATTGTACTTTATTTGCAGAGATTGTACTGTGTGCTTTACGGAATACTAATTTACGATTCAAAAAATTGTTAACGTTCAAGCTAATTTATAATATAGACTAGTGTAAGTCCGTAACTTAATTACTATTTAACCTTTTTGTTCACAATTCAATACGACAAAATACATGGTTTACAAATCTATACTGTTGTCAAATCATTTTATGCATATCCCTTTATAATTAGACTGGACAAATTAGCATCTAGTTCGAATTTGAGAAGGATAATAATCAATTTACCTTGATTCTTAACTGTGACTAAACCTAATACTACATTCAAATTAACAACTAATAATCTTGTAGTTATCAATCAAGTGGCCAGAAAAAAAAAAAAAAAAACAATTAAGCCGCCTAATTGATCAATCGTCCCAACTAATAATCTTATAATCGATTCACTATCAATCAACTGGCCCAAAAAAAGAATTCTTAAATATTAAGCCCAAATAGATCAACTATGAACTATCAAAAAAAAAGAAGAAAAAAGACAAAAATCCTAAAAAATCCTGCCATAAATAGCAAAAAGTGCCTAAAGCCTTGACATTTCTTTTCTTTCCCTTCAACCCGCCTCTCTCTCCCTCTCCATCAGATTCGGCGCCCCCCTTCGCTCGCCACCACCATCGGACCATCACGGTAAGATTTCATAATTTTTACACCAATTAATTAATTTTTAATAAATAATGTGATAATACTAATTCTAATTAATAAAATATAACAAGGTTTTTTAGTTAATTATGGTTAATAATCTAATAGAGAGGACTTGTGAGCATAAGGGATAAATTAGAGGATTGTGAAAAAAGTAACAAAATTTGAAGGGGGTCTAGGTGCAATTTTAACTTAGATTAGTGACTAAGCATCATTAGCTTGATGAGCTAGAATCTAATTGAAGGTGTGTCCTCTCCATTCAACACCATGAAAAAACTATTCAACACCATGAAAGGATAACTATTAAGGGAGAGATGCTATAAAAGCTAAATATTTTTCCTCTTTTTTTTTCTCATGTTACACCACCATAAATTAGAATAAAAGAAACGGATAAAAAATAAGAAGTGTAGAGAATCTCTACAACAATAGAGAAGAGAAGGAGAAAATTTTAAAGGTGAGGAAATTCCTCTTTTAATATCTTGTCCCTAATCTGTTTTCTTAAATATTCTAGCTCTCTGAATTGACTGGTTACAATTTGTGTGTTAAAAATTCTAAATTTTTGATATGTTGTTCAACTATAGATCATGTGTTTCTCCCTAAATTTTATAAATTTTTGAGGTTGGAAAGCGTCCCAAATAATTTGTGTAAGTTACTGCTATCATGCTGCAGAAAATTTTGAATAAGTATCATATATTTAAATGGCTGTATATTAATATATTATTAGTCAAATTTAGTGTTTTAAAGCTCTAACATGTAGTCTGGGGAGTCTATTTTACAAATATATAGGATTGGTAATATTTAGACTTATAAAAAATATTTGAAGAATATAATAGTATAGATATCTTAATTCTGAATCAACATGAATAAAAATACGAATAGAGAGTTCAATATATTATGAATATTCAATTATGATATGTCCCTAGAAAGCTAACTCAGATTACTTTATTGGGTAGGAAAATCAGAAGTGATGGATGTATATAATATGTGAGGGTTTTAAATCCTATTATTGGAGAATTAGTTAAAAAAACACGGTTTGAGTAAAAAGCTTAGTGCGCCTACTAAGTGTTTGATAATTGCCCGAGTTGTGAAATCGTTGGAGAATGAAATGATTATTTTTAGATTTTGAATTGAATGCCTTAATTTTACTTTGACTTTGATCTAGTTTATAGAGTCAATTTAGGTACATTTCGAGTTAGAACAATAATAGAAGAGCATATGTTTTTCTTCCCTAGGTTTAATTGAATTTGAATCTGCTTGGGGTTGAATTTGGGGTGTTTGATATATGTTAATTGATAAACAATGATGGAGTATGATTGAATTAAGTTTAAGGGTAAATTTTAGACCGGTTGGAATACTTGATTTAAGGGTAAAAGCTTAATTTTGTGGTTGCATGATAAAATACAAAAGGTTGGACAGCAGGTGTCCATTTTGTTCTCCTTTAAAAGTTGTATTGTATTCCCGGAATAATATTCGTTCTATAGCCTAGGTTTTTGATGAAGTTGATAGCTTGAAGGGCTAAAACAAGAGAATGATACATACACTAGACAACATATATTTCTTTGATCATAATGAACCTAGAATACGTTAATTAGTAACCTTGATCAAACAAACGAAAACAAAAGAAAAATTAAATTAGACCTTGAACTAAACACTGCATAAGAACCTTAATCGAGTTAAACCCCTAATTACATCAAGTTCATGTTTTAATCATTCAATAGGAGATTATTAAGTGTAGACAAAGGATATATACTAGCACTTGGGCTATACAAGTCATCAAATAACCAAGAAGGAGAGAAGAATTCTTCTAAGCTAGAAATTACTAAGGATCAATGAAGACATCATAGAACATGGACTCAAATGAAGGTATAGTCCTAGTAAAAGACATAGTTTTCCTTCTTACGATAAATATAAGACGTCTACATTTATAAAATTTTGGGCAAATAAACACAAGTTTAGAGTCTTGAACTAATTTTCAACTTGAGATCTTAGTCACATGTAAAAACCTTAACCAACTCAAGGAAAGACTAAAATAAATCTTATAAGAATTCCACGCGAGAGGTGCGGCAGGCGAAAAGCGGATCGATGAACA
>JAOTQG010121624.1:0-10650 GCA_025631175.1 Iris virginica | reverse complement strand
GGAGGAGATGGCGATGGGAATGAGGGAGAGGGAGGAGACGGTGAGGGATACGGGAATGAGAGGAGGGGAGAGACTGAATAAGGGTTTAAGGCGCCCGCCACGTTTTTTGAAAATTGAATTTCAAATTAGCGACGGAATTAGGAATTTTCTGTCGCTACTTCACCTATATTTAGCGACGGAATTTTTGGTACAGTGACGGTTTCCGTCGCTAAATTTCCCGCCAATTTTGGCGCGAATAATAGCGACGGAAATTGAATTCAGCAACGGTTTGGCGGGAAATTCAGCGACGAAAACCGTCGCTGATTGTGCTGACCTTTAGTTGACCTTAAACGACAAATTAGCGACGGAATTGAAATGAATAGCTACGGTTTCCGTCGCTAATCAGCGACGGAAATTGTCCGTTGCTATTTCTGCCGTAGCTATTTTGCCATTTTCTAGTAGTGTTTATGGAGATAATTTAGTCGTTTAATTATTTCATAAACTCATATCACTCATATCATTTCATGTTCATATTGTAAATAATAGCATATTACTCAATATTACCGTATATAGTACTTGTGATCAAACCCTAAAAAAAACCTTATATGACATACGAGTTACACCACATGATTTTTTTTTGTGGGATAGATGATCGAAGGATTTCAATGAGATTGCTCATTTAGGACTGAGAAAGAAGATTGATGAGTTGCAAGAATGTGAAGGCTAATGATCTGTTTTCTATTGAAGAAGTATAGGATGCGTTTGGATAATTAATTTTTGATATAATTTTGTTTTTGTTTTGATTTGTTTTGTTTTGTTTTGTTTTATTTTGTTTTAAAATTTAATGAGAAAATATACTTAATAAACCTACCCATAATGTTCTTATAGAGATGTGCACTTGATACTAATTTTGTTTTGTTTTGTTTTGTTTTGTTTTGTTTTATTTTAAAAATTAATGAGAAAATGTACTTAATAAACATACCCATAGTGTTCTTATATAGACGTGCACTTGATACTAAATTTAAATTAGTCCTCTAAAATGAATGCTAAATTTAACTCATATCACTCATTATCAAAATCCTTACACCATATGTGGAATTTTTTTCCAGGTGAAACGATTGATATACCTCACAATCATCCGTAGTACATCGGTTGATTGTGCGGGTGATTGGTGCGATTTACCTAATATAATTTTTTTACTAATTAACCTTAAAAGTAAAGTTGATATAATTTTTTTAATATTTCACTAAGAGATAATGAACATTTAAATTAGAACGAAAAAAAACCATAAATTAAATGATCGATCAGAATTAAATTTAATTGTTCCCAAAAAGTCAAAATCGAAAGATCTTCTTGAACATTAGGAGGCAAAGGAAGTAACAAATTCATTATTGAAATAAAAAATAACAAATTAAAAAAAGCACCTAAAATAGTAAATACAGGTGTTCCAAATTCCAATTGATTTACTAATAATGCTGTAAATATATGCAGATTTTTTAGAACAAAGAAGGAAAAATAATGGAGGTCGAGAATCAATATAGTGGTAAAAACAGAAATGACCTGCCTAATGGTTTCGAAAAAGATTTGAATGAGTTTGGTAGGGTGGTTTTTAAAATAATTAAAATAAAAAATTAATGATCTCATAAATTTTTATCTATTTTAATTATTAAAAAAATTACCCATTCAAACTTTCTCAAAGAAAGAAAAGGAAGAAAAAAAGAAAAAATTGGGGGTGGGGGTGGGGGGAAAAGGATAGGACTGGCCTGCAGCTCTCTCTCTCTCTCTCTCTCTCTCTCTCTCTCTCATTCACTTCCAGAGGTGTTGAGATCCCATGTACACAATCGCGGGAATCTCTTGGGAACTCATTTCTGTCTGCTTCCTCCCTGCTCTCACGCAACACATCACCTCCCCTCCAAAAACACACACACACGCACACACTCTCTCTCTCTCTCTGATCTTCTCTCTTACAATACAAACAAGAAGAGTTGATTAGCAACCCTTTAAATTCCAACCCCCTCCCCCACAACTTTTTCCCTACGACACGAGACGAGACGAGGCTACTACTTCAAGTACTACTACTACTACTACTTATAATTAGCTAGCCAACTTAACTACCTATATATAGCTACCTAGCTAGAGAAACACAAACTAAAATGACGTCTTCTTCTTCAACAACCAGTACCGCCACCTTCCGACGTCGTCCAGCCTTCTCTCCGCCCCATCCCGGCCGCCTTCCCACCACCTCCCACCTCTCTCCCGCATCAGTTCATCTCCATTCTCTTTTCTCCTCCGGTACGCCTCTCTCTCTCTCTCTCTCTCTCTCTGTGATCTCGCATGCACACACCCTCAAATGAAGAAGGTGCATGCGTACATCTTTCCTTATTCATTCGTAAACCTGAAGAAAATTTACACCGGGGGGGTGGTTCTCCCTCATTAACCCTTTTCTTAAAATGATGCACCGACATTTTTTCTTAAAACGATGCACATAGTAGATATCGAAGTACCGTTCTTCGTTTTAACTTTTCCTCTGTTCCCCTTCGTGCGTGCGTGTGTGTGTGTGTAAATGCATGTATAAGATCAAATGTATTTGGGAATTTAATTTTTAAGGGTTTTCCGTTATTGCATTTTGCAGACCGGCTGGTTATGTACATTCATTTCTATTTTTTGACTCGATCGATTTTTTATTTTATTTTTTTCAGATCAAAATCGTTGGCATTTAATGATACTCCTAATTCCGTCGATTCCCTAATTAATAAGTATATGTTTTGATTTTTTTTTTTTTTTTTTGAGATCGATTTAATTAAATTTTGATAGACTTTTCTATTATGAGAATCGACTTGTTGACGATGGTAGTTTATTTGATAATCTCACCAACGATTTTGATTTTAAAAAAATAAAATAAAAATTAGAATCTAATTAATACACAATCAATGAATATACATTAAATATATTAGGTTGATTTTTCGAAAATCAAATGTACGTACTTTCATTTAGCGACAGATCTAGGTACTACTCCCTTAATTTGTTTCATTAACTTAAGCGTATGAAAGCGACATTTTTCACTCACTTCGTATATGAAACACCAAGGGAGTGGTATATATAGTAGAAAAAAAGGTTAACTACATACAAAGATGTTAGTTTCCGTTTCCTTCTTGTTTTCGTATTGTTCTTTAGTTGTATTTGTTAATTTTTTCGGTTTTGGAGTTGAATCTCAGCTTGCTTAATTTTGTTTATATATATATATATATATATTGCAGGTTTTTCTAAAGATGAAAGGTGTAAGTTCAGCAGCAATTTACATTGCAAGGCTGTGTCAAGGCCTCGTACGGAAGGCATGTGCCTATCAAATTCATCTAATTTCATAGTCAAATATTGATTCTTGTTCTATATATACTGCACTTTGCAGATAAGTATAAATTCTTATACACACACGAACATACATGTGTGCATGCAGAATACTATGATGTGCTTAAACAAAATGGTTTCCCATTGATAAAGTGGCCCGAGGTTGTGGAGGATGATGACATACCACTCGAACATAGCACAACACCAAATAAGGTGCTTAAAATTGTTTCCAAAGAATCATTCTTGTCTCCCATTTATATTTTATCACAACACTGTACATTTTCTGATCCGGATAGGTTTGAATTGAGTTCTGTTGTCTTTGTCTAAAGGTGTTTCCTTTGAATGAAATTAAGGAGCGCATTGATTTGATAAAATCGATGTTGGCGTCCATGGAGGATGGACAGATTAATGCATCAGCTTATGACACCGCTTGGTTGGCTCTTGTACAAGATGTTAACGGGAGTGGTGCTCCTCAATTTCCATCATGCCTCGAGTGGATTGCGAATAATCAACTCCCGGATGGTTCTTGGGGCGACAGCTCTATATTCTCAGCTCACGACAGGCTGATAAACACATTAGGGTGTGTTATTGCGTTAAGATCATGGAATATTCATCCCGACAAAAGCCTAAAGGGTAAGCAATTAATATATTACTTACTAACAGATATAAAGCTATGTATGTGTTTGAGAATGTCTTCCAAAGTAAAAGATGGTTTGCTATGCGATCAGTATCACTCCATATGTCCCGTATGTAGTCACTTTTTAACAATAGTGTTGATTTTACTTATACTTTTTTAAAAGGATGAGGGGCACACGATCAATTCATCCTTTACTAAAAATATATCCACTTCACAACACGAGCTAATCATAGGCTTACCACTCTTATAATCTGTTGTGTAGCTAATTTTGGCATCAAATTGCATGGTTTAATTAACTCATTGTTCTTTATTTGTCGTATTTGTCGTGGAATTCCGTGGTTTTCATTTACTTGGTGATTCCTTGTCGTGTTATAGGAACGTCTTTTGTGAAAGAAAATGTACATAAGCTTGAGGATGAAAATGAGGAGCATATGCCAATAGGGTTTGAAGTGGCATTCCCATCACTTATTGAAATGGCAAGAAAGTTGGACATTGAAATTCCTGAAGATTCTCCTGTCTTGGAAAAGATCTACTCAAGCAGAAATCTAAAGCTCACAAAGTAAGCTTGTAAATTCATGTCCCATGATTACTAATGTTGGCTGCTTTCTGCAATACAATAAATAAAAATGTAATCTTATCTTGAAAGGATATTTTAAGAAAGGTTACGGCTAAAGGTATCGACTTTATGATGCTTGTGATAATTATGTTATATATTTTGAATAACAATAGGATACCAAAGGAGATATTGCACAGAGTGCCCACAACACTACTCCATAGCTTGGAAGGGATCACAGAGTTGGAGTGGGAAAAGCTACTTAAACTGCAATGCTCAGATGGGTCATTCCTGTTTTCTCCATCATCCACTGCCTTTGCCTTCATGCACACTAAAGATGAGAATTGCCTGAGATATCTAAACAATGTTGTCGAAAAATTCAATGGGGGAGGTAATAAGCCACTTTTCTATCTTTCCAAAAAAGAGAAATAGTTAACACTTTTTCACTTTTAGCAAGTGGTTGATTTTCTAAAATTGTGCATACACATTCCAGTACCCAATGTCTACCCCGTGGACCTATTCGAGCACGTCTGGGCCGTTGATCGGCTGGAACGCCTTGGAATTTCTCGTTTCTTCAAGTCGGAGATAAAAGATTGCATTGACTATGTCCACAGGTAAATAAAGTAAAAAATTTCAAGTATGTTAGATAAAGTACATATGGAAATGTACTTCTGTTTGTTTTTGGCTTTATGTAATCAAATCCCCTTTAATTATGATCGTAATTAAAGATTTTATCTGATTTTTGGGCCATGAGTAAAAATATTTAGCTAGTTTGTCTAATGGGGAATATTCAGGTGTTGGACTGAGAGAGGAATTTGTTGGGCGAGAAATTCACCTGTTCAAGATATTGATGACACTGCTATGGGTTTTAGGGTTTTAAGACTGCATGGACGGGAAGTTTCTCCAGGTTAGTTTGCGGATCTTTACAATCTCACACATTGCTGGTAAACAAAAGTTAAAGCAGAAACAAATGATTGTGTACTTATATATTGATCCTCTAGCTGATGCTTTGTAATTCTGAACAGATGTGTTTAAGCAATTTGAGAAAGGTGGAGAATTCGTATGCTTTGCCGGACAGTCAAACCAGGCTGTTACTGGAATGTACAACTTGCTTAGGGCTTCTCAGGCTCTGTTTCCAGGAGAAAAGATACTTGAAGATGCCAAGAAGTTTTCTTATGAGTTCCTGAGGAAGAAAGAAGTTAATAATGAGATTGTAGATAAATGGATAATCACCAAGGACTTGGCTGGTGAGGTATGTATAATATCTTAAACCATCATTAATCTTGCACTCATGTCACGTAGCAATGCAATGTAACTCTTTGATTTGATCTTATATCATGTTCTAGACTCCTAACAAGCGAGTTCATTAAAAACAGGTTGGGTACGCATTGGATGTGCCATTGTATGCCAGCTTGCCTCGTGTAGAAACAAGGTTCTACTTGGAACAGTACGGAGGCGAAGAGGATGTCTGGATTGGCAAGACCTTGTATAGGTACTACTACTACTACTACTTTTGATATATGTGTTATGGTATACCTCGGTATGCACCAAGAGAGAGACGGAGAGAATAAAAATTTCTTTATGCAAAACTACGGAAATCTCTACGATTCACTATAGACATGCCTATGTATCCTGGTAATTGTATGCCTGTGTGACAGTGTCCATTGAACAAAATCCAAAGAAAAATGTTTCTAAATATTGATTAATTTCGATCAGCAAAATCCAAGAAGATCATTTGAACAATTTATACCTAAACGGATATATATGAAATTTGTCTACAACATTAATTCATGATACTATAGTTTTGTTTTTTTTTTTTCTTTATGACAAGGACCATCTGTCCCCCCATCTTTTATATATAGCCTATAGTTTATCTAAAGTTGGCATGTCACATCACACACGTGTCTTTGAGTGAACGAAGTTCAAGGAATTTGCTAATTAAATTTATCGAAAACAACAAAACCTTGTGATTATGAGTTTATGAGTAGGAATCATAATATTCCTAGCTCGGACTTCCTAAGAAATTTGTCGATATTCAATCTTTGTCTAGACTCCCCAAGGACAGTAAACATTATACAAAAGATCAAAGTATATATATCAGGATTTTCATTAAGTGCTTGCTAGGCTAGTAAATACACCAAATGTGGGTTTAAGGTTTCAACACAGGTATCCAGTTTGGGTGGATATGCTAATAATTTTCAATTGATCTGACGCTCTTCATTACAGAATGCCATTGGTGAACAATAACACATACCTGGAACTGGCAAAACTGGACTATGACAACACCCAAGTAATTCATCAGGTTGAGTGGAGCCAGATGCAGCGGTAAGTAAAACCAAATAGTCAAAATCAAGCATGAGCCATAGTTAATTTCCATTGTAATGAAAAATACATATGCTATCTACCTACAGATGGTATGCTGATTTCGATGTGGAAGAGTTGGGGAGGATCCAAGGTAGCCTTCTTTTATCATATTATCTGGCTAGTGCAAGTATATTTGAGCGAGAAAGATCGATTGAGCGGATCGCCTGGGCTAAAACCACGGCTTTGGTTGAGAAAATTGCTTCACAATTTGGGAAACTCAGTAAGCACAGAAGCACATTTCTTGAAGAGTTCAAAAATAGTTCAAGTAACCTAGACTACTTCCACAGTGCAAGGTAATATTCAAGAATGCAATATAAGGGCTTGTTTGAGTAGGAGGTTTCTTGTTCGATGTTTGATTTTCGGTTTTTCTCTCTCTTGACCCCACTCTTTTTTTATTTATCTCTTTCCTATTAATTTACTTTAATCATTACAAAATAAGTCCAAACATTACAAAACCAAACCAAACCAAACCAAAAACCTCCTATCCAAACGAGTTTTTTTTTTTTTTTTTTTTTTTTTTTTTTAAGTCTAATGGTTTTCTTTCTTGCTTTTTTGGAATTAAGTTATTGTATATGTATGGTAATCTGGGTGCAGGTATAAAAAAACGGGAGGGGGACTCATCGGAACTCTACTTGAAACCATTAACCAAATCTCCATGGACGTGCTCATAGCTCATGGTAGCGACATCTACCAAGGCTTGCGTCATGCTGTAAGACCTCTCTCTATCCTTCTGTTCTCTCTTATAATTAGGCCACTGCCTATATGTACAAAATGTTGGTTGGAGCTTACTCTAAGATAAATGTTTTTTGTTCTTGTGTGTGTTTTTTTAATTAATCTCTGGGTGGTCACAGTGGGAAATGTGGCTGACAACATGGCAAGAGGGAGGTGACGATGCTAGAGGCGAGGCAGAGCTGATAGTGCGGACAATAAATCTTTGCACTGGCCATTGGGTATCAGAGGAGCTATATTCCCTTCCTCAGTACCAACGTCTCTCAGGCCTCACCAATACTGTCTGCCATCAACTTAGTCATTTCAAACACCCCAAGGTTAGATAACATTTCACAGTCAACTCTTGGGGATAATATGAATCTTCAAAATTCAAAATAAAACTTGAAGAGGGCATGTTATCCCTAAAATATCCTAGCTATCATGCTCGAGATTCTGATTTTCTTGACTATATATAATCACTTTTTCGAGTGAAACTAACTACTGTTTGAACTATTAGGGAAACAATGTGGCTAGTGGGATCACGAATATGGTGATAGAATCAAACATGCAACAATTAGTGCAACTCGTGCTATGTGACTCATCCGATGGCCTTGATCTTGAGCTCAAGAAGACATTTCTAACCGTAGCAAAGACTTTCTACTACACAGCCTACTGCGATCCCACAACTATCAGCCTCCACATTTCAAAAGTACTCTTCGAGAACGTATGTTAGAGTGTAATTAATACCACATCGCCACCTTATAAGCGATGATCAGTTACTTAATTTTCTCACCAGAAAGAAAAGGTGATAGCCTTCTATATACGTAATTAACAAACTAGGTAATTTGGCAACCCTTTTCCTCTTTTTTCTTTTTGTTTTGCTAAATTTAGAAGATCGGGTTTTCTGAGGTGAGTGTTTAATTGCCACACATAGCCTCAACACATATACTAGAATATTACATATTGGATGTCCCCCATCACTCAAATTTCAATGTTAAAAGAAAGATTGCCAGCAGAAGGTTTTTACAAATTTAGCTAGTGGAGATGTATATGGGAAGAGCACATTACAAAAGCCTCTCTTTTTAGGGCAATAGGCTATGAATGGACATGATTCCTTCCCCTACATGTAGTTGAAAATGGGTGGCAAAGAGCATATCATGACTAGTTGGTGGTGTTCTCTTGAAAATCAAGTGGAAGACACCAAATGCCGTGCTAGCTATAGTTTTGGTTTAACCATCTAGGGCAAACAAGATAGTACTTGATAAAAATCTCAAAATGCTCCACATCTGATTATGGGGAAAAAGTAGCTCCTAAGACTAAAAAGGGTTGGCCATGTTGTTCAGGTTAATTAACGTATGTTCCTTAGTGCTCAAGTTAATTAAAAAGTGTGATTATATTAGTTTTAATCAAACTAGTTAGGGGTAGAAATAGATCAAAGTTAACATGAACATTATTATTACAGAATCACATGAAAAATTATGATCTATGTGGTGACTTGACATTAGATCGCGTTAAATGAAGAAAAAAAACATGTGATTTGCATTAAATCTTTGTCGTCGTTGCGATTATCACAAAAAGTTTAAAATATCTTTAACGAGGGATTGATAGTAATGTCTCCGTTTTAATTTAAGTGTTCATGATAATGATATTTTTTTCATAATATATTATTATCATGAACATTTAAATTGGAACGGAAAAAGTAATTAGCAAAAACATACATTGATCAAGAGTAAACGGAGGGAATCAGGGAGGGCACAATCACTCATGGATAAGAGAATGAACAAACCAAATCCGAATTGGATTTGAGATTTGAGATAGATCAACTCATCAACAGTAATAATATATGTACAACTTTATATATATATATATGAGTATATATAGTATTTTGACAATTGAAAAGAAACCCCATGACAGATATAAAGGGAATTAGAAAGACAAAAGAGACATGAAAGTTTAATGAGGCCATGTTCAATGGTTGCAAGCTATCTAGTGCTGACGGTGCAACATCCCGATTCCAAGACTATAAACGTAGGTTGTTTGAGAGGGATTTGAAGATGACAATATGTGTTTATTTTCTGATTTATCACTGTCCTTAGTGTGAGTATTGTTCCCACTATTTGCTGCAGGGATTAGTGACAATTTATTTTTAGAATTAGACTTGCACCCAAGAAATGATGCACGGCAATTTCGAAATTTTTTGTGTAAATTTTAAAGAGTTGTAGAGTGAGAAAGAGATTCAGAAAGTGAGTAAAAAGTGTTTGAAATATTGTTAGAAATCCTAAATTTATAGGATAAGACAAACTCCTTCTCAACGGTACGTACTACGTAGTAATTATAAGAAAAAAATTTGACTGATCAGGATCGCTGCAGCGTTATAGCATATTTTTCGAACAGTCACGACTGTTAAATTTAAAATTAAAGACCGAAAACTATCAACCGCATCGCTATGACGGTCTACTCACCGCTGCTGCGGTTGCCCCTTTTTAGTTTTGCCGGTTTTACTGTCCATAACCGCTGCTGCGGACGTCCAAAACAAAATTTTCAGAATTCGATTGATATTTTCTTGATATATTCAATGTACGATATCAATCCTACTTGAAAAACATAAACTCATTTTCACAAACTTAATATCGTCATCTAATTGTAAATTTCCAAAATAAAATTAGCTAGCGCGCTTTAATGACTATCACTAATCATCCAAATATTTACAAAAAAATATTTAGCATTATAAAAATATTTATTGAAATAATATTTAAAAAATCATGAAATTTTATTTTTTTCAATTTCATAGTATCAAGTAAATTCTTTTAAAAGTTTGGTCAAAAATTGAATCAAATTAATAAAAAACAATTTTGGGACGGAGAGAATATTCGTTATAACATATAATCTTTTGATAAATATTTGATCAGCATAATGATTCGAATCATACTTTAATAAGTTCTAATTAATATGCAATCGTCAAGCAGGAAAGTTTATAATATACGTACTAGTTTAAGAAAGAGTCGCTAAGTTGACCAAATTAAATGAATTGAAAATTAACACTACATGAATGAATGAATGAATG
>JAOTQG010121613.1:0-10650 GCA_025631175.1 Iris virginica | reverse complement strand
TTAGGAGTTTTGGGCAGCTACACTTTATGAGATTTTTAGTGGAGATTTAGGGTTGAGAAAAAAGAGAGGACTAAAATATCTTTTTGATTTAGAGGGGTATAAGAGTCTTCTACATGTGTACATGATAATTTTCACTTCAATTTGGTCCTAACAAATGGATGGGAACTAATGAAGTTGACGTCAGGGAGGTGAAGCCTAACGAAAAAAAGCATATGGGGCTCAAGCCTCGAACCCGTGAACCACAGAGGGGTTCCTCCCCGTTAACCCTAGAAAGTAAAATGAAACTCTCATGAATAGATGAACGGAACTCCCAGGATGCCGTGAAACGTAAAGAATATGTTATAGAAATATTGACAAAAGATAAAATTACGACGGAGAACAAAAAAGAAATAATTTATAGCTACAAATATGTGACATAACATATCATGCTATACCACGGGTGAAAATGCCACCGTAACTAGGCAGAGGACAACCACCAGACACAATAACCACTATGAAGGCCAAAATGTCAACCTAGCACGATATCTAACGAGCACCCACCACCATCGATTCAACAGCTAGAGTGTGGCAAACTTGGATCCAACACTGACCACGACCCCAAGAAGAGCCAAAGGGTTGTCCACCTTACCCAACTCTCTGACAAAAAATGGCCTCCAGCCTAGATACAGATTGCCACCCACCATGTCGAGGTTAAACAATAATTTTAAACAATAAGGAGAGGAAGAAGAAAGGAAAGACGTTCACCCACATCTAAATTACCATTACCAATACCATTACCATTATGGCCAGCAGCCTGGAGGCCTCGCTGCCTTCAAACTGTTAAAGAGGGTCGATTTAAATTACCTGCCGCTCTTTGAGATGATTGTGCAACATAACTTAAGATTTACTTTCTTTCATATAAGTGGGCTTCAGTTGTGATAACTTGAAAACTGCAACTTAATTTTAGAAAGTTGATTCCCTGAGCAGAACATTTGAAAAAGGAGGAAGGCTTACAAAGAGAGAAAAAGGGAAAACACCTTAATCCATCCACACGTCTAAACTACCAAGTATATTCTTATGAAAATTAAATATGACATGGCCAAATTAAGTTTTCCTCAATGTTCGATACTAGGATACTAAAATTTAAATGTACTCACTAATCTGATCAGTTGTCTACGATACTACAAAATTCAAAAGCTAATAGATGGTTCAGATTAATGATGTAGGGGCCCTATGAACTCTGCCAATTTGAAAGGAAGAAAGAAAATTATGAAAGAAAAGCGTGTGCCTGCACATGACTTCCGTAAGATGTGAATAAACCTGACAGCAGGATACCCTTCTATCGCCATAGATACCCATCTGTCCCAATCTCTAAAGATTCAGCCACCCATCGCCTTCCTTTCCTGCCCCCACGCAAAATGTGGGAGACAGACACACAGATCGAGTGATACATGTAAACTTCTGTTACCATCTATTATTTTCTGGTTTCACTTTATAAATCCTAACTATCCAGTTTGATGTTGTGAATGCTTCTTCTAAGTGTTCAAGCTTCACGTCTTTATTCCCTATTTCCACGCCCCTGGCTCTGTCATACCTGTCATATTAGATAATCATCAGCATTCCGTCACTTCATTATGGGCAGACAAGAAATAAGGACAAAATAAACTGTACATCAGGGGCAAGAATGAGAGAACATTGCATGGTGTCATCTGGAGCACAAGTACTAAACCTCTTTTCAGTTTGTGCTAGACTAGGTCAAAACTTGAATTTCTGACACTCAAATGAAGGAGTAGATCATGACATTGTGATTTTAAGACCGAAGCAGAGCAGAAGAAAGCTGCAAATGTATTATTTTCAAGTATAATGACTTGTGATATATGATGTGGCAAACTAAATAAATGCAAAAAAGGAAAACACTGGTTAAGAGGTTTTGTGTGTATGTAGGGTTGTAACTGGATCTTAACTGATCGGATAAGCCTAAATACAAATTCTTTTAACTTAATCCGTGACGAATTCAAATTTTATTCAACTAACCATCAGATTAGCCAACAACTCGTCCAATTCCAAATTCGTACGGAGTTGAATTTCGATTAGTAGAACGGATTAATACATCTATAATATATATATATATATAATATAATAAGAATTACTTTGAAGATATCAATATAATAAAATTATACTCCAAATAACTAACTCAATGTCAAATAGATCTAAAATTGTAGCGGAAGAAATATTTCTTAAACATAAGGCGTACTTCAATTAAAATGCAATAGTCCTACTAATATTAAAAGTGCGTTACGTTTGGGGGCATTGATGAAGTTCAATTACATATCATCAAATATATATTACAGAACAATAAATTCTTATTCTTAATCACTTGGGATGGCCACATGAATCATTTTTCGCCATCCCACGTGATGCAATGTCAAATCACCATTCAAACCACAATCTTTATATCTTTCTGTATTATTGATGTCCATATTAACTTTAGCCTACTTTACCCCTAGCTTAATTAAGACAACATCATCACACTTCCTAACTCGAGCATTAAGGGAACTACATTGTACATAATCAAACCATCTTAGGCGGTTCTCTCATTTTTTCTACAATAGGAGCTAATTTTACCGTTTCTCGTATTTGTTAATCTTATCTTTTCTAGTCCTACCGCACATCCGTCTATGCATTTGCATTTCCTCTACGTTTATCTTGTTAGATATTCCTTCTTAATAGCCCTCTAGCACGGTTCCATACTAGCGTAGGCCTATTAGAACGTCGGTAGAGTCCTATTGTGATTGATGAAAACTAATTCGTCTCTCATGCCGTGGTTCTAACTAATGTCAATCACCCATCATACATATCTTTAATAACCTCAATATATCTTACTTTAACCTCTTTTTCTTTTGGGAATAATCAAATTACCCTTTAGGAACTCTATCTTTTGTCTTCTCTAGTCTATAAAAACCAAGTCTAGGTCATTTTTTCCTTTCCTGTAACGTTCCATCAATCTCCTTAATAGGTGGATAGTCTCCATTATTGATCTACCCGGCATAAAATTAAAATGATTCTTCAATGCTGTTGTCTCCCTCCTTAGTCTATTTTAACTATTATCTCCCACAACTTCATTCCGTGACTCATTAGACCTCTATAATTTGTGCAACTTTGAACATCATCCTTATGTTTGTATATTGATACTATATATGTTCCTTCTTCACTCATCTGTCATATTCTTTGTCATCATAATTTAAGTAAATAACTTAACTAGCCAAGACCCCATACTGCACCCGTTAAGTCCCAAAGTTTTTTCAAATTCATCTTTGTTAAGGCAAACTTCACCTCATTCGTTTATTCTATGAACGAAAGTAATATCTCTACTTCTACGATTGGTGCTATAATCGTTGTTCACCACATTTCCCACATGTTGCTCATTTAGTAGTTTCTCAAAGTATATTCTTCATCTAGAAGGGAGTCCCGCTGTTACTGTTAGGAATCCTTTGTGTACAGAATTTCGTGAGCATCAAATTACAAGTCCCTTTGCCGAGCCACTTCCAATCGATGTAGGAATGCCCCGAGTTCTTCCTTCGGCCCATTAGGCATCGGTTAAAGGGTGGCGCGGGTATGACCTATCTTTCTTCGACTGAATTATCGTACAACTCGAACTTAAGGCTCATCCTCTATATTCTGTCACATCTTTTAACATTTTCTCTCTAAATAAACCTAGTTCCTCACCTTTTAGATCCCACCACTTAAGTCTTGGATTTTTAGTGTCTTTTCTATGTTTTGTAGTCTTAAGCGTGCGTCAAGCAACATAATTCCATGTTGTGATGTTAGACTCTAACCCGAAACTACCTTCCAATCTCTACATGTTAACCTATCAACTTTTCTGCTTAAAAGATAGTCTATTCTACTCTTATTCAATCCACTTATAAAAGTGAATAAAAAGTTACTATATGCTCCTCCGCTTAAAACTAGTTTTCGTTATCCCTACGTCATAAGAAACCACAAAATCTAATAAAGCTATTGCTCCGTTATTTCTATCGCCGAAACCATATCCTTTGTGCACCCCCTATCCTACACGATCTTCTCCCACATGACCATTAAATATATTATATCATAAATATCAAGGCAAACCCTCTTACAAAATCAATTTATAATTGTTTTATTATTCCATATATTTTTTTTTTACTTTTAACAACTATATCATGTGCGTATATATTTGAGATATATTCATTTTTGTAATCATAAATGAACAAATTGAGTTAAAGCGAATGGTGTCTACCCAAATCCAAATCCAATTCATTAGGTTATCAATTTCAACGGTCAAATGGCTAATCAGTATTGTTTACTAAATCCAAATTTGCTTTAAGTATACGGGACTCCTAACGGATCGACTTAAAATTCACTTCATTGACAGCCCTTTATGTATGGGAGGCGGGAGGGGGAATTGACGTTGTAACTAGCCAACACTATAGCTTTACACACCTACTGTAGTAAAGCATAATGTGTGTTTTGGCTCTAATGTTCATTACTACGTTCGATAAATATAAGCCACTCCCTCTCTCTTCCATCAGTTAAAGAGCTAGAGCTACTTTCAAAGTTGAAGCATTCACTTAGAACTCAGTTCTTAATAAGCTTGACACTAACAAAATCTTGTATGCCTGTCGACCCTACAAGCGACGGAAATGTGATGCACAAAAGTATTTATCAGTCTCATGACACTTCTTTCTCTACAACAAGGTGCCAGATTTAATAGCTTGTTTGGAGTGGTCAAGGAAGCTTGAGTCAGCCCGAGCTTGGCTCTATCTTTTTGTTTTTTCAGATGCAAGGCAAGGTTTTGGTAAGGTAGCATTACTGCTTTACTATAGCACTGTGAAGTTTTGCTATCTTATGGAAATCTGGATTGTGAAGAACTCCAGGATTATCAAAGATCTGTAGTTGCCTCTCCCGAGAGTGGTTTCTATAGCTACCTTTAGGGGGCAGTTCCAAGGCAACACCCATTTCAGAGCTATAGAGGGATTTGAGAGTCTTCTTTTCCCCTCCCTACTCAACTATGATGAGATCTCCATCATCTCCATCCTCTTTCGTACTCCCTCCATTCCAAAATAAGCGTCCACTATTCTATTTTAGGGTGTTCTAAAATAAGTGTGCACTTCCCTTTTTAGAATCAAAATAAAGAGTTTAAACCACAAATTTCACATTGGACCCACCACTAGACTCTTCTTATCCACGCATTTGATAAGAAGTCAAACACTCCCCAAAAACTGTGCAATTCAAACTAGGACACTTATATTTGTGGAGTACTAAGCTAGCATATTTGACGTACATGTTTCACTTACAACCAGGGAAAAATAAATGAGCTTTGCACCCTAACTGACCTTATTCAAAGTCGTATTCTCTCTGTTCATCAGCTGCGTTAGTTGCTTGTTTTATGCCAGGAGTACATGAATCATAGTTACCGGGAACTCCCATCTACCCTCGTCCCGCGTTCCGAATCCCACGTCCCAAAATCGGGGTCATTTGCGTCCCGGGTCCCTTGGGAACGCGACCCAATTCTCTAAAACCATGGAACCGGAAAATAAATGTGTATTGAGAAACATGTATATATATATACATAGTTGTATATATGTATATATGTACGAATATGTATATACACATCTATATATATATATATATATATACATGTATATACATATACATAAAGATATATATATATATATATACATGTTAAATATAGTGGCAACCAAAATTATTTCAAAGTTCACTACATTCCCAATAAAAGCGTATTGAGTTCCCAAGTAGCGCACCAATGATCCTACCCCCCACGTACCCAAACTTGACAAAAATATGTTCCTCGTTCCCGTACCCGTCCCACGTTCCGAAACGTCCCGCGTTCCTGGTAACTATGACATGAATAGTCCCAGTGATATGTATCTTTCTTATTTCTTAAAAATACTCATAAAGCTATTACATGTCAATCTTATTCTTGGATAACATTTTCTTTCTCATTTTCAGATACAGTCAATCCGTTGATAACTAATTTCATGTTCTTTCTTAATTAAACATGAAATCATTCTAATAACGATGGGAAATTAGAAAGAGTTACATAGTTGGTGTGCAGCCTGGGGTAGATGAGTGGAGAAGGATCTGGTGGCCATGTGTAGTGAATGTCTATGCCCCTTAATTAAAGATGTGAAACAACTGTTATAATGTTATGGCAACTGGCAAGATCTTTCATAGTTTTTTCTTGATGAAAAGAGAATTCGGTTGATTCTCTTGCGAAGCATGGATCAGTTCGAAAGGCTGGAATTCTCTAATATGGTGACAATTTTAGGTGAACATTCACTTTCGTGTGCAAAATATGGCAGTTCACATCTTTCTCCCCTCCGTGCTTAGAGTTGGAAGAGCCTCAAATCACTTTGCTAATTTGCTCGCCAAACATGTAGCTTCAACCCGATCTTTTTTCAATCTCGGTGGTGAAGCACATGTTCCTTCTCTTTTATTTATGTATGATGTCAGAAGCTTATGCCTATTTCACCATAGCTTTGCTGGGTTGTCTGGGTGATCATTTGTATTAGTATCGCGCTTATGAGCTGTGGTGTAATTGCCTCATTAATAAAATTTCTTGTTGCGGAGCAAAAACAGAAAAAAAAAAAAAAAACGAAAAAAGAATGACAATTTTCTTGTCAAGACATGGCAAGGCAAGATATCTCATTTATGCATGTCCTGGCTCTTAAAATGACTCGAACAAAATATAAGCTAAAGACCCCGTAGTAAACTTCATTCGGGAACTCCTAATATTTCACTTATGCTAGTAAATTGGTCTACTTTAAGAAGCAACAGAGAAAATAGAGAGTTGAAGCATTTAAGGGATCAAGGTGGAGCATAGAGGATCATTAATTTATAATGTTGACAGGCATATGCTGTAAACACTAATCTGCATGGGGGTAAACCAAACACTTACCCAGGAGGTTTGCCATATTCTGTTGTTAGCTCTCCAAAACGATAGTAGGATAGCTTGTACCTACAAATAAAGCAAACAATATAAATAACCAAAACATGAGAAGTTAATAAGCAAGATGCAGAGAGAGGCTATTCAGAAAGCCCAAAAACCTGACAAGGTGCTATTTGTTGGGCCAGGCTACAGAAGTTCCTACTTGGTAAAGTTTTTCTTTTGCATGATAATAGAAAATGGAAGGCTGGCACGTAGCCTTGTACGTATGGAAATAAGAATAAATAACTGAAACATTTTTCCTATCAGAATAAATAACCAAAACATTAGAGCTACAGTCCGTGACAAGCCAGGCCCACGTGTGAGAGCACACGCTGCTTGGAAAATCCATTAACACTGATAAACTGGTATGTGTTGGGCTAGGTTAGAACATAGGTATTGAAGGTCGAAGGTGGGTGAGAGGTGCACATTGAACGATGGCCAGTGGCGGGCGAGCAAAATGGAGAAATAAAGAATAATACAACAACAAAGTATTAATCTCAATCACTTGGGGTCGGCTACATGAATCATTTTCCGCCATTCCACGTGATCCAATGCCAAGTCAACATAAAGACCACATTCTTTCATGTCTTTCGGTATTGCCGATGTCCATGTTAACTTTGGCTACCTCTCCCTCTAACTTGATTAAGACTAATATCATCACACTTTCTAACCGGAGCACTAAGGGACCTACGTTGTACATGACCAAATCATCACTTTCTAACTAGAGCACCAAGGGCCTACGTACATGACCAAATCATAGTTATCAAAGGAGGCGCTAGGCGCAGCGGGCCGTAGGGTTGGGGCCTTGGGTGGGCTAGGCAAGGCGAGGGCCTTGGTAAGCTGCGCCTAGGCCAAAGGCCCACTAACGACAGAATTTCTAAACCCAAACTGGACCGTTAATAAGATCTATTGAATAAATGACCCTCCAAACTCGATGCGAGACTTACCACCACCACCGGCGCCTCTCTCAAAAAGGCCGGCGACCACCGTCAACCTCTTGCGACTCTCTCCAGCCCAGGTAAGTCTTCCTTTTTTTCTCTTTCCTTTTTCCCAGATCTTTCTTCTTTTCTATCCCCTTCTCTGTTCTTTTAACCATCTTTCTTCTTCCTCCTGTTTTTTCAATTACGGCCTTTTGGTTTCAATCGGGCCTTGTGTTTTTTTTTTCTTAACTTCCCATATCAGTCTTCATAAGTGATGGCAGAGTTGTGTTTTTCTTTCTTTTTCCTAGTTCTTTTATATTTTTGACACCTTCATCCCGTGTTTTTTATTTTTTTTATTCAAGTGATTAATTTTGATTAGAATCCCCCCCCCAACCCCCTTTTTTGGCTTTTAAAAGAATTTTTGTGGCCTTCGCCACTCAGGCGTGCAGCCACCTTGCGCCTAGGCCCCGGGCATGCCTTTTGCGGCTTTAATAACTATGGACCAAATCATCTTAGGCGGTTCTCTCTCATTTTTCAACTATAGGAGCTACTTTAACCACTTCTCGTATTTGTTCATTAGGAATCTTATCTTTTCGAGTTTTACCGCACATCCATCTAAGCATTCACATTTCCGTCACACGTCTTGTTAGCATGCTTCTTCTTAGTAGCCCAACACTCCGTTCCGATTAGTCATTCTTGATCAGACAACAAACTAAAACTCACGGACTAGGAAAAACCCGAGAACAATACAAAAATATCAGCTTGAAACTCCCCAAATCTATAAACTAAGAGACCAGGCTGTTAAAGTGATGGCGACCAATTATGTACAGGTCCAACCAGATTTCGGCACCGGCGAGCAGAAGCCGAACAAGGTAGAAAGAAAGAATGATAAATTTTATAATATTTGGCAAAAAAAATTGCCCCTATCAATCATTTTAGACAAGAATCTAACACTCACCGGACTAGGATAAACCCAAGAACAATACCACAAATCAGCTTGAAACTCCCCCAATCAGTAATCTAACCCAAGGACCAAGCTGTAAAAGTGACCGCGACCAATTTTGTGCAGGTCCGACCAGGTTTAGTTAGGCGCCGTATAGATTCCGGTGACACTTCCGGTGACATCGAACCTTTAGAGAAGATCGCTTTCATGAGGTCACCACGTCTATGACCTATGCCATCAGATAGGGCAATATGCATGTACAACACTCAGAACTGGGAAAATGTTTAAGATTTTGCCAGAATTCGTATTTCTAGTCAACTTTGTCTGGGCTTACCCCGCCTAGCCATGGAGAGGCAAAGACCTCTCGTCTGAGGGGAACAGGCACGTCTTTAATAACTAAGGGTTGGAAAAGAGCCTAGTTTGGTAAATTTATTGATTAAATTTTTATTTTTTAAAAATTATTTGGTTATGTTGCATCTATAGTTGAACACTAAACCACAGGTTATATTCCAAATAACTAGAGAGTTACATGCATCCGGGTTTTTCATTTTATTTTATAGAATAACGCTCAACGTTTCCAAATGCAAAATACAAGACTACAATTTTCTTCATCAATTTTAAAGTTATGTTAATACATTTTGCATTAAATTTCTCATTACACTTAATAAATCATACTATTCGAAATTGGATTGTTAAATGTTTTATTGTATTTTGTCGTACAAATCCAAAATATAGTGCATAGCATATCTAAGCAATCCAACAAATTACTGAAAATGAGTTTATGATCATATAAAAGTCTATTGAGTTGGATATATTGATTTATCAACAATTTATTTATTTTAATCAGGCCAATATATGAGATGATTTGTAAGGGGGAAATAGGCCATACTTGGGTAGTAGACTATGTGTCAGTAAGCCATTACTTATACAATTTATTTTTGTTACCGAATCAACCTACAATTTCTGATTGTAAAGTGATTTGTCACCCTTAACCCTGTTGGGAAATTTAAATATTGCTATAAAGTTTGAACACATTCTGGTAAAAGTTTTACCAGTATTACAAAAATTCAGATTAGTGCATCCTGTATTTTATACTCCCTCTGTTCCACAATAGTGGACCTTTTAGGCTTATGCACAAAGATTAAGAAATAATATATATTGATAAATTTACCCTCATTAAATAGTCGCTCTTTATTAATGGCAAAAGAGAGGAGTGTAATTAATGATCATTGGTAGTTGGGAGAATAGGAGGGCAATTTAGGAAAGTATAGGTTAAAACATCCTAGAAATCCTAAAAGGACAACTATTTTGGAACAAATTTTAACTTTTAAAAGGTCTACTATTGTGGAACGGAGGGAGTAATTTCAACAATTCAAGAAATATGTTACGGTGCCACCTGCATATGTATATTTATCGGTGGATTTTTACCGTGGCCACTAAAGAACAAGTTAAAGCGATAGCCGGTCTAGCGCAAAGACTGTACCCCATGTTTGATTCCGTATACAAAACACATGAAGCCATTGCAAGATCGGCAACCTCCTGCAAAAGCAATATAAGCAATATAATTGCTTTTGCACGATGATTGTAAATCCATATTGGTGTTTTCCCCTTTTGAATCAGTTGATGGCGCACCGCACTTCAAACCCCATATAAGTTAGGGTGCGATCACGAAGACAACATATGTTAATATGAAGTGATATGGTACTGTTTATAATATGAATATGAGATGATATGAGCGATATGAGTTTATGAATTAAAAGACTAAATTACCCTCATGATGTGAAAGGTTTTAATGTGATGTAAGGAGAGAGAATGTGATG
>JAOTQG010121602.1:0-10652 GCA_025631175.1 Iris virginica | reverse complement strand
CTCTCTCTCTCTCTCTCTCTCTCTCTCTCTCTCTCTCTCTCTCTCTCTCTCTCTCTCTCTCTTTCTCTCTCTCTCACACACACACACACACACTCACACACACACATTCCATAACACACGGTCTCATTCGCCTAAAGCAAAGAAAAAACATCAAAATCCCAACTCATATATAGTACTGATATCATTCTAAAATTGAATAATAATATCCAACGGAGACTACCCACCCACCTTCTAGTTCCAACCATCAATTCGAAGTCACAGCCGGCCTTCGTTGCTGTCTTTCAACCCACGGCCACCGTCGCTGTTCGAGCTTGAAACCCACTTGCCTCCTGCTAATTGAGCACGGAATTAACCGCAACTCGTGAATCTTCTTCGCAATTCATTGTGGCATTTAAGCCAGAGGAAACATTGACATTTTCCTCGCCTCCGATGCCGTAATCACCGTCGTCTACCTCCAGTCTCTCCTACCAATCCCCCTAGCCGGTGCCTGGAACTCGAGATCCATCGTTCGTTGTCGACTCCTGTAGCATTTCAGATCTGGATGTGCTCCTACCAGATTCTGCCGCTAAACAGATCAACAATTAGGTTGATTTCTCAGACATCCTTTTTTGCATTGATTTTTTTTTTAATCTTTACTAAAAAGCTGAGGAGAGAGAAAGGAGATTAGAAATTGTTGAGAGGGTTGCAGGCGCAGGTGAAGAAACATGGAAAACATTTTTTAAAGACGAACGGGATGAAGTTCTTGCACATCGAGAAACAATTTTTTTTTAATGTTGAATCGGGTAAAGCCACATTCTGGGTACAGAATACTTGGTGTTGATTCAGCTCCTGCTAAGAGAATAGGACAGGTTGATTCATTGTAATTATGAAACGTAGTTGAATAACTAGCTAGAGGTTCTAACAGATCTCGATTGATGGAGGTAGGAAGTGATGACTCGGTGGAGTTTGTTCTCTTCTCTATTTGCTTGTGGATTGAATTGATTTGGCGTGTTTCAAATGAACTTGGTTACAAGGGAGATGAGGCGTAAATCTGATGGGTTTTCCTTTTCCATTTTTACCGGCGGCGATAACGCTTGGACGGTGGTTGGGCCGTGACTGGATTTGTGCAAGGAGAGAGAGAGAGAAGATCAATGGGGTAAGTAATGAAGAGGAAGGCTTATTTTCAGTAGCGGCTTTAGAGGATGGAAATGGGTTTAAGATATGTGGCGGGAGCAGCTGGTGGAGGTGGCAGGGGTAAATTGGTGGCGGCTGATTGGAGGAGCGGAGGAAGGAGAAGAAGAGTTAGGGGTAAAATGGGTTCAAGATAATGTCTCCCTAATTTATTTGTGGGCATAAATGTCTTTTGGCGTATGAAAAGGGTATAATGGTCCTATACGGACCATTTTTCAATCCAGCAATTTTCTTTCATTTTGGTCTTTAAATATGGATGGAATTGGATGGCTACTAACATTATGAACCATAGGGAGGTTCTTCCAGAAGAAAAATTCCCCATGATGAAGCCCAAAACGCGATATCCACGGGGTTTTTCCCTACTTAACCATTAAAAGTATGAGAGAGCTAGTGGGAAAGTGGTGGGACCACTGAGAGCTAAAAATAGAAAATAAAATTGCAAAAATGGGTATTCAATCCCACCCTTAGATAGGAATAAGGGTGCACCTTTGTGGTGACAGTACGGGGTGTTCTCTAGCATGGGGCCCGTGAAATGTGAGGAACTCCAGATTTTCAGGGATCTGGAGTTGCCTTGGAATTTTACTGTGATAGAGAGTGGTATATATGGCATCTCTCCGGGCCTTGGCTATGCGCACATGCTGGGCGTTTAATTTTATGAGTTGCAGAGGGATTGAATGCCTTACTTTCTTTGAGCTAGCCTCTTTTAATATATATAATTTTCTGTATATTTATGCATTTCCTTTTTTGTCGCATTGGATGTCTTTTCCATCCTCTTATTTTTACCTTTTCTATTAATAGATTTCTTTTTTCTGTCTAAAAAAGTATGAAAATTTTCCAGTCTAAAATTTCTCAAAAATATCTAGATAACCAGCATAATTGCCATATTCTGTAGGAAGAGTGTTCTTATAGTCCAAAAGTTGGGTTGGATTCAAGGGAGCCTCATTTCCTTTTCTCATGCACTTATTTTGCTAGTTAATTACTGTACTAGAATAGTATATACTCAAAAACATTAGAAACAAGAATTTGTGAAATAATCATGAAATTGTAATTTGTTCTATTGTAAGTAAACTCTCACTCTAATAAATTAATACCAATATGCAAATAATGGTAGAATGAATAAGTACATGATGTGAAAGCATTCAGTTCATCAAGACAAATGTGAATTTTTGAGGAAATCAACTTATGATTTTCCCCCCATTATTGTGTAAACTGTATTCATGATTTCTTTTTGGCTGCTTGAGGCATAACTCTGATAAAATGGAGTAATCCCTTCAGATGCGAGAGAACAAAGAAAAGAGCTATTGAGGAGTGTTGAGAGACAGTGCAGTTGGATTTGGTTTATGTATTAATTTGGATAAAGGAAACCAGAAGTAGCTGTCTGTTACCCGATGATATATAATGCTACTAGGAAAAGGATGCGTTTTGCCCGTTGGCGAGTTTGCTGTATGTAGGTTTCATGCTCCTGGATCTTAATCCAGCTTTTGTCACAATTAGTTGGCGTCAACCACAAATCCGTTTATGCCAGTCCGGTCTGTCAAAAAAGCAAGATATTCAGCTATATGAAACTAACTTAGATCCTCCTTAGTTGTAATATACCATATTCTTGATAATGCACTTGCTCTTTTCCTATTTGGTGCACTTATTGGCCTGCATATATGTGCAGATTATCTAATAAGTATATATTTAAGAAATGATGAAATGAATGATTACTAGTCTTGGGGGACGACCGGATGAAGTCGTAAACTATTTGGTAATTTGGTTAAGATTACAAGCCTGATATTTTAAAAATTGTTTCCTATTTCATAACATTGCTCTATGCTCAATCCATAGGAAAGCGTGTTTTGAGTCTACAAGGCTCAGCTCACCCATATCCTGATCATTTATACTGTTACCCTGTAAAGAGAGTTAAGTAGATTGTGCAAGCATCTTATGCCAGTTTCTTTCAAATGAATATGTAGGGTATAGCATAGGTTCATAACCAACTTGAAAGTACTCATTTTATAGCACCCAATTTTGGCATGAAATATAACATTAGAACCCAAATCCATCAATATCAGGGTGGTTTCAGGGAGAAAAATCATTTTTGAATGCAAACCTTACTTCAAATGCCAGCTTGCTTGGGAAGTGTGCCTTCACATGAACATGTATAAGTTTTTGTTGAACTGCCGTTAGATTTTCGTGATGCCAAAAATTACATGGTTCAATTTCTTGTTGAGTAGACACTACCTAAACTTAATACCTGCTGGAAGTTGCATCATGATATATGAGAGTTTGATCATGTACAGTATTTTGGTATGGCTGTGTGCCTCACCATTGAGTTTTTTTGACCTAGAATGGTCTTTGCATTCCTAGTTCTATTCTAAATAATATGGTCTTTCTCAGGGCTGCAGGGTTCTTCTGTCATAGATGATTTACAGGAGCAGGAAAATGTACTCCAGCAATGTGTCAGCCAACTTGAAAGTGTCGAAGCAACTAGAACTTCTCTGATCTCCCAGCTTAAAGAAGCTCTTCAGGATCAAGTAGCTTTTTTTACTTTCCCATAATTTTCTCAGTTCTAATGCTTTTCGCAGTTCCCTAGTGATTGCTTACCAGAATGTATTTTTCAGGAACTGAAGTTGGAAGGTCTTCATACTCAGTTGCAGGTATGATCTCTGTTTGTAACATCCTTTAGTTTTAATACAGAAAGTTCTTGATCCTCCTGGGAAACCATAAAATGTTCATTGTTATATTATTTTTTAATTCTATTTGGACTATGATAACTTAAAATTTGTTATCCTCAAATGAAAGAATCACATCCCAGTTTTTACCCAAAGAATGATAAAACATAATCCGATAATAACGCAACTCCAATGCTTTTATTCTTGTGCTCGTGTCCTGTATCAATCCTTTTTATGAAGGACCTCTTATACACAAGAGTCTATGGTAGATCTTGTCAAGAGGTTGAGGGCTGTTCTGCACTAGTTTCTGATTCTATCTTTTATTCGTTATTTACTTTTTTATTTTATTTTCTCTTCCATGTTTGCTATTCTTTTGTATTGTTGAAAATTTTAAGTAACGCGCGTATATGTTTTATGTCCATGCATCTTCACCCATTTCTGGATGTGGTACGAAGATGCAGTTTCTTGCCTTAGCAGCTTAGCCTCCTACTTGGTTCTACTATAAAATCAAAAAGCTCTACTATAAGCTATGTTATCTGGATCCTTCAAAATTGGCCAAACACCGTTGTCGGCAGGCCACGATCCGGGTGTGACCCTGGACACGAGTCGGGTTTGGCAGATGGGATGACGGGTACGGCAAGGGCAGGCGAGGTTGAGAGAGAGAGCGCGCACCATAGAGGGAGCCCACATGATTGAATTGCCTATCTTACTATAAAGAAGATGGGGCAGAAAGGGCATGCCAATCATGAATGAAATTTGCCGGATTGAATGAGGGTTGACAGTCGCGCTGGACTAGAGAGAAATATGGAGTAGACGGCATACTAAAACTAGGGCACACAGTTTAGATAATTATATAACTTTTTGTTTTTCCCTGATCTTTTTTAATTAACACTTATGTCTGTATACTTTCAAATATTACGCTTTAATCGTTTTCTTTAAGAATATAATTCATTCGGTCTTTTTCCTTCAACTAGCATATTTGTTCATTGTCTAACTTCCTTGGCCAAAATCAACTATATGCTAAAATGGTATTATAATACAAGTATGTAACATGTTCTTTGTGGACCCTTGCATGTTAGAATACAACTAACAGACGTGACCTAGAGAAAGTGTATTTTAAAATCTATCCTTGTGTTCACATGTTCTTTGTGGATCCTGCCATGAAAATGAAGGTTCTTTTTTACTCTTCAGTGTGAGATGCTGAGCTTCGACCATTCCCATCTGGTCTAATCGCATTTGAGGACTTAGTAGAGTCAAATACAACAACAAAAAGCCTTAATCCCAATCACTTGGGATAGCTACATGAATTCTTTTCCGCTATTCAATACGATTTAATCTCAAGTCACCATACAAATCACAATCTTTCATGTCTTTCCGTATTGCTGATGTCCATATTAACTTTAACGGTTAACCTACCCTCATCCGTAGCTTCATTGAGACGAACATCATCATACTTCCTGATTGGAGCACTAAGGGGCTTACGTCGTACATGATCAAACCATCTTAGGCAGTTCTCTCTCATTTTCTCTACAATATGAGCTATTTTTATCGGTTCTCATATTGTTCATTATAATGCACATTCATCTAAGCATTTGTATTTTCGCCACACTCATCTTGTTAGCATGTTCCTTCTTAGTATCCCACCACTCAGTTCCGTACAACAGCCCATGTCTATCAGCTGAACTATAGAACTTTTCTTTAACTTTATTGATATTCACTCATCACATAATGATCCGGATGAACTCTTGCATTTCACCCGATTTTGTTCTATGATTAACATCCTCTCCGACCTCTTTATCTTGATTAATGATTAATTCTATGTACCAAATATTTGCTTTTGAGGTGTTTCTTCTCCATTTAATTTAACTTTCACTTCATTACTACTCCTCTTGACACTAAAGTTAAGTTGTATACTTGGTTTTACTCTTATCATAAACACTTTTGATTTCTAAAACTTCTCTTCATTTTTCTAACTTATCATTAACTTCATTCTTTGTTTCATCGGTAACTACAATGTCATAGGGCATCAAGCTATATCATATCTTGTAGATGCCTAGTTACTCCATCAATTACGTCGATGCCCCATTCTACATATCTTTAATAACCTCAATATATCTAGATCACTTTAACCCCTTTATCTTCTAGGACCGATCAAATTCCCACTCTAGGGGCGCTGTCATATCCTTCTCTAAGTCAATAAAACCATGTGTAGATCATTTTTTCCCTTTCCTATAATGCTCCATCAATCTCCTCAATAGTTGGATAGCCTCTATTGTTGATCTACCCGACATGAAACCAAATTGATTCTCTGATACGGTACTCTCCCTCCTTAATCTATTTTCAACTATTCTCTCTCGAAGTTTCATTGCGGGACTCGTTAGTTTAATACCTTTATAATTGGTGCAACTTTCAACGTCACTTTTATGTTTTTATATTGGGACTTTAATGCTCCTTTTCCGCTCATCCGACGTTTTCTTTGTCATCATAATTTTATTAATTAACTTAATTAGCCAAGACACCGTTACATCACATAATGGGTATTCTATCAGATCTCAATGCTTTCACGATTTTCAGCATTCTTAAGTCAAACTTCACCTCATATACATTAATTCTTCGAAAGAAAGTAATATCTCTATTTCTCCGATTAAAGCTATAATCGTCATATTGCTCATTTAGTAGTTTTTCAAAGTATATTCTTCATTTATCATTGACTAAAACACGCATTTCTTCATACCTCGTTGAAATATCTCGTTTCCTATCCCTTGATTTGCAAGTTTGTAAATAGCCTTTCCCCCCCCCCCCTCTTTTGTATCTAATTTATTTATAAAAGTCATCAAATGTTTTACGCTTATCCAACTCTCTTTACTTCTTTATTAGCAACTTTGTAACGCTCTAAATCGTTTAGGTTCTTAGATTTTTGCCAAGTTTTATAAGTCTCTCTTTTGGGTCGGATTACTTTTTGGACTTCCTCATTCCACCATCACGTTTCTTTATCTATATGCCTCTTGCTTTCGAATTCCTCTAACACCTCTTTTGACACATTTTTAATGCCCTGCCACATTTTATTCCACACCTCGTGGGTCTCATTCGCTATATTTCATGTCGCATCTTTTATCATTTTCTCTCTAAATAAACCTAGTTTCTCACATTTTTGATTCCACCACTTCGTTCTTTGGTTTTAATGTCTTTTCTACGTTATTTTTTAGTTTTAAAGGTGATATTAAGCACCATAATTCTATGTTGTGGAGGTAGTCTCTCTCCCGGAACTACTACCTTACAATCTTTACAAGTTAACCTATCAATGTTGTTACTTAAAAAATAGTCTATTTTATTCTTATTTAATTCGCTTTTAAAAGTTGCAATGTTTTTTCCTCTTCATAAAATAAGTGTTCGCTATCACTAGGTCTTTGGCAACTGCAATATCTAATAAAGTAGCTCCATTATTTCTATCACCGAAACTATATCCTCCGTGCAACCTCTCATACCGCACACGGTCTTCTCGCACATGAGCATTAAAATCTCCCCCAATATAGAGTTTTTCGTGTCCAGGTATCCCGTGACTAATTTATCCAAGTTCTCCCAAAATTGATCTTTAATATGGTGGTCTAGTCCCACTTGCGGCGCATAGGCACTAACTACATCAATTATTACTTATCCTCCTACCAATTTTATAAGTATGATTCGATTTCCCTTCCTAGGAACTATTACTACATCTTCTTTTAGCTCCTTCTATGCGAATCCCATTTCTCTTTCTATTTTTTTAGTATAATATAATATAAAGTCTATATTTTCTAGTTCTCTAGCTTTCTCCCCTATCATAATGGGATGTGCTTTGCTTCACCGATGATATCGACATTGATCAGCACACCGGCAATGTCTATTTCACAGATGCTAGTACCACCGGTGTAATCAAGTATGCTTAGTTATGACTATAATTGTTGGGCGCTTCCTGATTGATTATCTTTTATCAAAATATTAGTCAAACATGATAGTCACTATTGGAGGGAGTAGTAAGTCTTTTGCAAGTGCTCAACTGTCAATTTAGCTTGAAATTCATTTCTGATCTATAGTGTAGAAGAAGAATAAATATAGTTCAGTATCAACATATATCTGAAGGAAAGAAAATTACTGCAGGGAAACATGTATTCGTCTAGAATTGATTTACGTTTTCCCCTCATCTTGACTTGAGTAAAATTTTCCGGTATAATAGAGATGTCTGTGATTCTCTATCTAGAATTTGAAATATCAGCAGTTTCCACTATTTTGGGTTGATCACTTGACATGTTTTAGTTAACCTTCAATATTAAGTTATTCCCCCTTTGTTCAATGCGGGGAATCAAAATTTGATTCTTTACAGGATCAACCTGATTAAAAGTTGACTGAAATTGATACAAGTTTACCTACCTTTACCAAGTTACAGAAGTTGTAATTCTTTTTTCTAATTTTTGATTTTAATTTGTTTATTTCAAAAGGTTGAAGAGAATATAGATCTAACCTTAACCCTTATTATTTATAATTAGAACTTACAAGAATAATGATTAGGGCTTAAAGTCCAAAGCAAGTGTCGAAGATATCTTCAACAAGATGATAGTTTCTCCTCAATATTGTTTCTAACGCACCTTAAACCCCTAACCTCTCCATAGGGAAGAGAAGGGGTTTCATAAATGTAAAGAGAACATGTGTTGAATATGATTTGATGTAGTCGCATGTTTGGCTTTGAATATGAAAAGTGCAGTCTTTGATCAATTGGAGGGAATAATACAAAATGATGCTCTTGTTGAATGCCATATTTTTCATCGATTTGCAGGTTGCTCGAAGACAGGTTGAGCAAGCAAAAGTTATGAGGCAAAAATTGACATCGTCTTCTGTTGTTGCTGGTCACTCTAGCACACCTCTGAACCTACCTCAGAATTCAGCCCAAACTATGATGTCTTTTGCAACAACGAAAGCTTCCGAAGAAGACAATAAAAGGGCAGCAGCAGCTGCAGTTGCTGCTAAGCTTACGGCGTCATCATCGTCTGCCCAAATGCTCACTTCTGTTCTCTCCTCGCTGGTTGCAGAGGAGGCTGCCTCAATCAGTGGTGGGTTTACATCAATGGGATTTTCTACTGGTTTATCAGTATTCTCTCCAGAAAAAAGGCCCAAACTTGACAAATCAGTGTCTGTTACCGACGGAAGCAACTCTGAAACAGGTAATTCAGCGTCCTATTTTGCTTCTCTACAACAGCAACCAGTGAATAATGTTCCCCTTGCACCACCTACAAGTATGCAACCCATATCCCAATCCAACCAGACGCCATTTCCTCCTCCTCCTCCACTACCTCCTGGACTGCCTGGAAATACTCCAACCAATCAATTCAACCAATCTTCAGGTATGATGATGATGCCTTATGTGTTTAGTGGTGGCAGCCTGCCTCCTCCCCCTCCTTTGCCTTCGCACATTACAATTGGAGGATTAGCAAGACCAGGCCCACAGCCACCTCAGCAGTCGCCGCAGCACCAACAGCAACAACAGCAGCAGCAACCACAACAGACTCTGAATGGTGGATACTATCGGCCTCCTGGTATTGGATTCTATGGGCAAACCCATCACCCAACACCTCCTCCTGTACCTAGGCAGTGAGTTCATCCGTTGGAGTTGTGTCATCTTGTACATTAATAGGAATGTTTTGTAGACTTGTGAAATCGGGATTTACTTCATGTTCTTGTCACTTGTGATTGATCATCTTCGGGGCAACCCATCGCTCCCTTTGTCGGGGTGTTGTCATGATATCACTTAATAGTAGGATTCGTATTTAAATGTACCATTTTACTTGACTTATCTCTGCTGCTTCTCCCCTTTGTGGGGTAATGTCATGATAGATATCATCTGGGAGCTAGATCCCACCTTAATGTACTATTTTTCTAGATCAACTTAACGTACCATTTCACTATTCATGTCTCTGCTTGTTGCACATTATAGGCCTCCTGCTGCAACAAAGACCATTAAGATCCTAACCTTAGACACCAAAGTCCGCTGGAGTTTTTAGGATGGTGCATGTTGGTGTTCCTTTCAAATGAATCTTTTTTTTTTTTGTGTGAAAACTATAGGTTTAACATTTGTTATTAAGAAATTAACTTTGATATATAGTTCAATTTAGAGAAAATAATCCAAAGTGCCAGGAGTAGTGATAGGGAACATTTATATATTAATAAATGAACCATAATATATTAAGCAAGTAGTTAAATATATTTCACGTTGGAACTCATCCATTTGATAAGTTGAACTCAGAAAGTTGATGAACACAAAGTTGATCATTATACACAGTAAAATGAGCTCTGAAACGGAAGGATTCGGAATTTTGAGCCACCCACAACTATATGTATTCCAAATAAGTTTGGCAATTTGGGTTAAATAGGTTGAAATTGATTGAGTTACCATAAATAACATGTTGTAACGGGTTTAATCTATTATAATCAATTTAATTAATTGATTAACTCAATTGTGTAATAAATGAATTAAGTTTAATTCGAATTAATATGTTTGATACTCGTTCGCATAAAAAAGATATTTTTTACATATTTTAATACACAAATTTGTAATTAAATGAGTTGGGTTGTTTAGTGGTTAAAAAGTGTTGGAATGATTTAATGGGTAGCATTTTGCCTGGTTTAATTCCAAATACATTTCAAATATTCTCTTCGTCCAAATGGGTACATTTGCGAAAGACGTTTTTGTCACTTTGTTCGAAAAACGGTTAAAAATGGCGTTCCCTTGATAAGTTTTAAAAACATCATTTCTCTCACTTTTTTTTTTTTTTTTTGGGGGCCCCAAGGGGGCATGGG
>JAOTQG010121591.1:0-10653 GCA_025631175.1 Iris virginica | reverse complement strand
GAGAGAGGGGAGATAGGGATGGGCATTTTCGGATGTGGTAGATTCAAGATGAAAAGGAGATGAGAGACGGGGAAAGAAGAAGAAGGGAGGCGGCAGCGAGCAGAGAGGATAAGGGGAAGGAAGGCTGGGCCACGACTATGGAGAAAATGAGAGATAGGGATGGGCGTTTATAGGGGCTGTGGGAACTGGGAAGAACGAGAGAGTGGAGAGGAGAAAGTAGCGAGGGAGAAAGAAGGGGAAGGGGGTTGATGCCGGAGTTAATGACGAGATGAGCTCAAACCCAGTTGGTTAATTGTGATGTACCAAATTTAACCTTGTTTGTGATGGCACATGAATAACACATGTTACTTTAACAGACTCAATTGACGGGCCATTAACGGCTGACTCATTTATGGCCATTTTTGATAAATTTGGTCGTTTACATTGATTGCTAAAGATTAGGGATGAATTCCAGATTTCAAAATACTTGAGGGACCATTTATGAAGTTGTCCCAAAATTAAATAATATATTATCAATAATTAAAATAAAAGGCAATAATAAAAATTTAAAAATATTTAAAATATTCAAAATAAATTTAAATAAATATCTAATAAGTATATAAAAAGATTATAGAGAGATAAAAAGAGGGAGTAGTGTGTAAAAAAATGAAAAAATAAGGGGTGTTAATGGATAGTATGGAGGGAATAATAGGGAAAAGGGTTATTATTATTTTATTTTTTTGAATTGAAAAGTTACTATTCATTTAATCATGTTAAGTGAATAGTATAAAACTGTTCCATATACTTATAGATGCTGGAATGATATGGCCGAAAAGGAAGCCATTTATTGATCATGGTTCAATTCAAGTCGTCAACATTCTATGGGCTCAGGCTGATAGAGAGACAGAGGCCAGTTGGTATATCGAGCGCCTAGGCATTCGGTGTATTAAGAGCGTGCAATGCACATAAAGACTATAAATTATGCACATAACATAAATATAAAATGCACATAAGTTATACTATTAGTATGTTCATAATTATTATGGATAACTTCATAAATGATCCTTCAAGTATTTCGGAATCTGCAATTCATCCATGATCTTTAGCAATCATTATAAACGACCAAACTTACTAAAATGCGGACATTAAGGATCCCTCCGTTAGTCAACAGTTAATTTTGACCGTTAATTATAACATTTGACTAATTTTTAAGGGTAAAATAGATAATTGATGCACTCCGGCGAGCTCTCATTCCCCGTCTCTGGCGAACTCAGATCTCGCCGAAAATTTTCAGATCTTATCGAAAATTTTCAAAACAAAATTAATTATTTGTAAAATTTTCAACAAAGAAACAATTTCAATAAAGTTTCAACCCACTGACTTCACCTCCTTCCACATCACTCAAATCAAGAAAATCATTAGAGAAACAAACACTATTTAGTGTTAAATATTGTTGCAAACCCAATTTCTTTTGCAACCCACATGCCTTTCTCTTCATTACCGGCCATTCCAATTACCCACAAAATCGTGTACGTTTATAGAAACCCAAAAGATGTTCTCGTTTCGTTTTGACATTTTCATAAGAAACTGAGATTGAAAGATATGCCACTTCTAGCAATCGAAGAAGCATTCGAGTTGTTCTACAAAGGGGTTTGTCATTACAGACCATATTGGGACCACATTTTAGGGTACTAGAAAGATAGTTTGGAGTTCCCTGATAAGGTCCTGTTTTTGACATTCGAAAGTATGACGGATGAACCAATTCTGATTGCGAGGAGATTGGCTGAATTCTTGGGAAAACCATTTTCGTTGGAAGAAGAGAGAGATGGAGTTGTGGAACAGAAACCCAAATTTACAGCAACTTCTTCAACAATGGAAAAGAAATCCGAATTTACAAAATCGATTGAAAGAGTCAAAAAATCAACAATGGAAAAGAAACCCAGATTTATAAAATTGCAAGTGCTATTAAAAGGAAGGAGTACAACAGATCTTTGAAATTGCAAATAAACATTCAAAATCGATTGAAACCCATATTTACAAAATCGATCGGTAAAGTCCACACCCAGATCTTGAGATCGTCGAACTTGCTGTGCCATATTTGTTCACTGTTTCGTCTTCTTCTATTAAACCCAGACAAGAGAAATGAGGAAGAGAGGGAGAGAGACTAACCTTTCGCTATTTAATTAGTTCAGTAGTTGGAGACTAACCGGCGACTTTGCCGGAGAAGACAAAGTTGTCTTCCCTTGTTTCTTCTCTCTAATTAGTTGGAGTAGATTTCCATAATTGTCCTCCTAGTTCTGATCATGCCAAGCACATTTGACTTAACAGAGTAATTTAACGATTTACTAACGATTGGATCAATTGTATTCGAATTTGGGTAAATTTGATCGTTTATATTGATTGCTAAAGATTATGGACGAATTACAGATTCCAAAATACTTGAGGGATCATTTATGAACTAGTCCCTAATAATTATGTGCATAATTTATAGCTATTTACATTGGACGCTCCTAACACACCGAGCGCCTAGGCTCTCATCAAATTTTGCCGACAGAGGCTGCCCTTACGACAATGTAAACTGCAAAATTACGTAGCCAAGGACAAAAAGGACTTGGGCAGTAAATCATGCTATTTGTCTTTTGGAGCATGCAAACATGGGAGATGTTTTAGCACTAAGCCACACCTTGTTGTCTGCTCAACAGCTCTCACCAGGGCCTTGGGGCTGAATATTTTTACATCATATAGTAACCAACCATTTTACATCATACAGTAACCAAGTCGAAACATACTTGGGATGCCCGCGCTCAAGCCGTGAGGTACGATGACCAGTAACAAGTTCAAGGGAGAGCCGGCATGGAAACAATACCTTCTCTGCATTTCTATGAGCTCGTCGTCAAAGTAAAGACTGATAGAATTAGTTTCTCATTCAGCAAGGAAAGCAATAAGCTGGCCTGTGAGAAATCACCATTGTTAAAAGTAAACACTTTTAGTGCTCCATCTAATAAAGATTCTCAGCGAGATATGAAGGCTACAAGATTAATCTCTCCTACTAATACATAAGCGTATCCCTTTCTAAAATCTTTTCCTAAACACTGAAATGGAGCTTCGAAAATAGCAAACGTGAATCAATACAAGCTAAACCCAAAGAATTGACTAATGATGATACCAAAACCTAGAGCAATGGCTACGATAGAAGAAGCCCAAGTGAGCTTCTCAGTAATTCGGGGCACCCTCTCTTTCAGCGCCTCACTACACGAGCCAATAAATACAGTGTAGCTCCCCATTGCAATCACGGTTCCAACCAAAAACATACCTAGAAATGCAGCACCAGCGACGCGAGAAGGCAAAGCAAGAGCCGGCAAGACCATCATCAGTGCATCCGGTTGGAGCCCATGGATAATACCCGTCGCAAAAGTTGCAAACCCAATCTTCTTCTTCTTTCCTGCAGATGGGTTCTCGAGGGCTTCGTAAGCACTAACATCACACTCGCCGTTTTCTAAGGCAACACACGGGGCCGGGACTTCAGAAGCTTCCCTGATTCCCATCGCGCCAATGACAAGTAGGGTAAACCCGACAACCCGTGTGCCCCATGTTCTGATAATTTCAATGTGGAGTCGATCCTTAAGGAGTAAAAACAGTAAGCCAAATATAACCTGTCCAGCATCATGGCCACAACCCCAAAGTGCTCCAACAACGGCACTTTCGACTCGGGTACGTCCGATTGAAAGTGGGGCCAAAGCTGCGAGATGGTCTGGTCCAGATAGCGTGTGCAAGCAACCAGCGAAAAACCCTGTCCAAGCACTGGTTAGTAACTCGCTTCTGAAGAGGGGCGGCCCGGTCTTGGTAGCAGTTTGAAATGAGGCAAATGCAGGAGAGACAAAGACTGATTGGATGAAGATCACGGAGAGGGCTGAAAGTAGTATTACTGTTCCAGCAGAGATAGCCTGAAATAATTTAGCAATGGACACATATTGTCAACGAAACAGAAAAATGCGACAGCATAAGTATGCACAATAACATGATATTGACTAATACTGTCAGGTTCCCTCCCCAGCATATAAGTCTCAGGAAAGAGACTCTCGTTATAATAAAAGAAGCATGCAGCTAATACATGAACAGCTGATTCCAAGCAACATAATCAAAATGGTCAGTTTCCAGCGTGGCAGAGGCTACAACTGAGTATTTTCCCAATACTATCTCCTTGTTATAATAATTTGAAAACAAGCGACATGAAGAACTCCATAAATCCTGGACATGAGACGCTGATAGTGCTCCCAGTTTCCCACCTCCACTTATTGAAGTTCTATATAAATTTGCACTTATATACTTAAGACAGTGTGCATTAGATTGCAAACTTAGAGCTATTTGAGAAGAACTAAATCAGTAAATTGTAGAGAAAATACAGAACTATCTTCCGCGAGCAAAAGCAAAATACATGAGTGAAACAACTTTCCTAATTATAAAGAAAATCTCTTAGCTGGAATTTTCAAAGAAGAGTCCTTGAATGGATCATTCATAAGGAAGTATGACCATTTTGGAAATCACCAAATTCTAACTTTAAGACCTTCAACTGGTAATTGGTGCCGACTGATTAGACTAATTGAAAAGGTAACATAGTGAAACAACCACTCTTATAGAATACTACAGAGCTTTTATTGCAATAAAGAATAACAACAGTTTATTATACTATTTTAAGAAGTTCGTAGGGAGATGCTGAAAATATCCAGCTTAAAGAGATCATAAAACATATGCAGCTACTAATGGAACATCCATTTAGAAAGCAAGAGAAAACGAAAACTCTCAAGAAGCTCTCTATAAAGTGAGCCGTAAAGAAAGTCATCTTCAAAAGAATTATCAGTTTCATTTCAATCAAGACAATCGAATCTACTTCACCAGAAGTATTTTGACCTTTTCTAACCCATCTCGAATACTAGACCTGAGTTGATAAAAACATTTCCAACATAGAAATCCACCTCCAGGAACACCCTCTTTGGTTGTCCTGCTCAACTTCCACATTGTTTGGACCATGATAGAAGTATTTCCACGCAACCTTCATGATTGCATCAGTTTGTGAGGCCAGAAAATACCATTTGAAGAACTGAATCTCACTACTTCCCCTTTGGCAATCTCCCCTCTTAGTGGAATGAAAGAATTACATAGTAGAGATCTCATCATCAGAATAGCACTAGATCATAAATCTCACACAATAGACTGAGATTCCTTTGTAAGGAACATAATCATTTATTCCGTTGTTAACATCACAGCATAAGTAAAAGGATTCAAGAGGCTCATACAGAAGCAGCTCCTTAGGGAATAGTGATAAATTGGGATAAATTAAATAAATATTTGCTTCGGGTTTGGTTCATCAGCTGTTTCAATCGAATTGAATTAGCAATCTCCCCCTTAGCTATTGTAGACTTTCATTGATTTTCTGTAGTGGGGGACCATCATCTATGTCCGCTAGCCAATCCTGATTAAAGCATAGGGCTAAACAGCCGCTTTCTTGGTCAGTTAAAAACAAGACTTCTATTTATACGAGGATATGATCAACATAGCACTGACTAGGCTTCAGGCAAACAAAGAGAAGGCTCTTCCTGATGTTGTCAGAAATAGCTGAGACTCCTACCAGAGCGCGCATGGAAATAAGAGCTAACTTTAGGCTCCAGCTTTTAGACACTTAGCAAACACCAGGGTGGGTTCATGAAAAGGACTGCAACAAAAGTTGCAGAAGCAAAATGGAAACTGTATTATATGCATCTTTATTTATTTAGAGCTGGAATATTCTCCTTTACAGCTGCACTTGTCCTTGTTCTAGAAGTCTTGCTAGTCTAGATATCACATAGTTTTCTTTCACAAAGGAGGCATGGTAGTCGAAAAGTTTGCAATCAAGATTATTATTTTGGAGCTCTAAGTTCATGAGTCCAGTTCTTGGCTGATTTTTTTGTAACCTATAAATACCTTTGTTGCATTAAGCAAAAGGAATACTTGATTTTAATCGGATACGCTTGTTTAATCATGCTCTTAGGAGAACATTGTCTTCGAGAAAATATTCATTTGTTTCCCAAAAACACAAGTTTCAAAATGTATCAAAGTACAGTCACACCATACCGTGCTACCACTTGCATTAGATGGTATTGAAGCCGTACACGGCCTACAACTTTGCAGCAAAAGCAAGCAACAGTAGCCTAAGGAGATTACACAACATCTTGAGTGGCCAACTCAACTTGATGATCTTATGAACGAGGATCTAAAGAAAGAACCTAAAGAAACTTGAATATTAATCAGGTTTCTTTGTTTTATCATGTTCACCTGATCACTACAGTTCCCTCAACAAGAATCTTTCTTGGGGTCCTGTTCTTTGTCTAAGCCTAAGAAACACAAGCTTTGACATGTGTCAAAATCGGTTTACGCCCTCTTGAGCTACCGCTGTTTTACAACTTGGACAAGCATGTATTTTCCACAGAGACTAAGTTAAACTAAGTTTGAACATGCTACTTGGGGATTCTTAGATCTTTCTAAGTATAATAAAAAAATTCTTACAAGGATCATAACCAAGAAGAAAAAGGGGTGATAGTAACTTCAGGTTTAACAGTTAACCCAGCAAAAACATCTTTGTGCTTTTCTATGTTACCTCGATCCTTCAGTTGCCCAGGCTACTCGTTGTCGATAAGACACTGTGGTTGGGTTCAACGGATGTGGCAGTTGTAGACACCATTGCACAAATTCATAAAATCTTTGCCATTCTGACAAAAATTCCAATCCTCACAGCGGAGTTAGGTAACAGATGCTTTTTTTTTTCTCTGTACAATTGAGGTTGCTAGCTTGTGAGAATCTCTCAAATTTGCAACGTAAGTCATTATTTTGTCTTTCATTTTCTCCAAATTCAGAAATAAATGAGATAAAAAGCTAATAAGCTTGGTCTTACTTCACCAACTTATCACATCCTCCCAAGCTAAAAAGAGAAGATCCGATCTCAAAGTAATATATCAAACCAAACTACACAACAAGCATAAACTCTCCCGAAAAAGAGGTAGTCCAGCCGGCAGCCACACCTTCCAGCAAGGTTAACTTTTTATATTACCGGGGTCACTAGCACCTCCTTGCCTATCCTCCTCCTTGTGGTTACAATAATGGTTTCTAGCATGGACAGCTCACACAATAATAATGGGTTATCAGCTGAAGTTGCAATTGCAATACCAATTTACCAAATGTCACCTCTACCAAATGATACGAGAAACAAAAAACTTTCAACACATTAATCACACTCTCTTAATAGAAGATTCTTAGCAGAAACAAAAGAAGCACTAAATAAGTTGTTCTAAACAGGATTGAATTCTCATCTTAACTTCCCAACAGTTGTTCATACAGGATTAAATCAATGACCACAAAGCATGGTTAAGAGGTAACCCTAGTTAGTTCAAAATTGGAATAATTTTTGCATTAGTAACTAATTATATAATCATGTGCATATTACATCTATTTGTCTCTTTGCTTCCCTTGAAACATGTAATGACAAAAACAGAAAATGAAAGGTTGAATTCGGAGGACACCTTAAATTTTTGTGCTTGAGCATTGTTAGATAAGTTACTATGGTACATGTCAGTGAGAAGTTGTGGCTTGCTCCGATACACAGTTCTAGTACCTTAAACTACAAATGATTAGCAGCCATACCATGTTTGGAATACTTTACTGGTATTTCAGAAAAATCGCTGTTTTGTTCTCGTTCAATGGGGGCTAATAATTCAGTTTATCTGAATACTCCTTCACTAGAACATCTGCCTCGACTCAAAAAATTAGAAGTGCTCTTTAGAGGAGAAAAATATAAACTAGAACTTCATACTTAAAGACAACATGAAGAACATTTTGCATGGTTAAGAGTTGGGATGGATTTCAGGCATAATGATAGGAGGGACACATAATCCTTCAGATAGCTTGGGGCTGAGATAAAATTGCTCCTGTTACAATTCAGATTAAGATCTTTGCTGATCAATATCTTCAAAAATACAAGGACAGACTGCTACAGAGGACTTACAATGATATAGGAAAAATCAGGACATTAGTCACATAACTGCTTCCGAAGTCTCTGCTAGTATGCATCAGGAAAATTTTTGGAATAGAACCAAAGAACTTAAGGCAGAAGGATGCAGAAAAACCCATGGCTCTAAAGCCAAAAGATACACTATTGAGATTGAAAATTCCTGCACTAGATTCAGTCTAGATGCAAAAAAAAAAAGCAATGTGGTGAAGATTCGTGCCCTCGATTCAGTCCAGGAGCAATACTAACCTCCACTTTCTAGTTTAACACCAATGAACAATTAAAATCAGTTTTACAATGGCCTCTACAAAATGATTGGTTCCTAGACAAGCATCCAACCATCACAGTTAAACGCATATTACTTTTCTAGAAAACCTGAACCCAACGCAGCTAAGCCTTTGACCCAACAACCAGGAGAATCTTGTATGAATCATATTTCAGTTTCACAATCCAAAGCAAGGGTTTCTGTTAAGTTACAGCAATTTTTGTTGTTGATACAACAACAACAAAAACAATCCTCCCAATCACTTGGGTCGGCTACATGAATCCTTTTCCACCAATCCTTCTTTCGTTGTTAATAAAAGAAGAATTTTATAACCAACACATTCGTGGTTCTTCCAAGTTTTTGTCATCTCCTAGCTTAAGTAGATATTAATATCACCATGCCCCCTAACCAGCGCACTCAATAGTCCCACATTGCGCATCCAAAGTTCAAACCATCTTCTAGGTTCTGAGAAATGCAGTAACTGAACTGAGTATTACAGCCGCATAAATCACGTATGCACATTATCTTCCAAAAAACTCTTTAAACAATAAACACATAAACCTCCAGAATTTTTCTTCGGCATACCTAGAACTTTTCATAAGCATTCCTTTTATGTAGTTACCAATAAAAGACCCTTCCTAACCCACAAAATGATTGTTCCACCTCCCAGATCTCAATATCAAACTCAAACTAACCAGGAAGGTAGTCCACATTATGAAGATTGAAGACGAGCTCACATTATCTCTAAAAAGGTGACATCAATTGCGCAATGTAAATTCAAAAGCCAATAACGGACATGACCCACAAACTCAAACTATAAATTTCTTACAGAATAGGATAGTCAAAAGCAAAACCCTATGATAATCAGATAACCTAAAAGATAATCCAAAAAGATTCAATCTTTTTAACTCACAAATATCAAAAGCACCCCTAATTATATCAAAACAGTTAAAGCATTTCATAACGTGTAAGTTCAAAACTAGTACAATTATTAATTCCCCAACCACACAAGATAATTCCTAAAAGGTCAAATTTTTAACCCCAGGAACATCAAAAAGACTCCTAATCAGATTCAAAGCACTTAGTAATTGTGTAATATTGTTAAAAAATATATAGACTTCGTTTCCCACTAACCACATACTTACTCTCTCTCTCTCTCTCTCTCTCTCTCTCTCTCTCTCTCTCATACACACACATCGATACTCTCTCTCTCTCTCTCTCACACACACATACACTCATCGATATGTCTCTCTCTCAAACACACACACAACCCGAAATAGAAACGCATGATTAGAATAAGTCATATTTCATTACCATCTGCTGGTGAGAAAATGCATCCGCAAGTTGTTCGAGAAAATGTGGTTTCTTCTCAAATGACCCATCAGCCAAATTCGAAAAAGAGGGAAAATCGTCAAGTGGCTTTTGACTAGAAGGGCCTAAAGGCGCGAAATTTGGAGAGGGTTCATGAAACTTGCAAGAGACCGAGTTGACCCTGTTTGACCCGGAGGGGGAGAAAGTGAGATTGGAGGGGCGGAAACGGGCGAGTCGGGGGAAGAAGGAGGTGGGTTTAAGGTGGAGTTTGGAGGAAGGAATAAGTTTAGTGTTGTGGATAAGCCTCTCCATTGGAACTGGATTGGCTTTGCCCCTTCCGTTTCACTGTGTGTGTGTGTGGAAGTTTTGGGGGGAAGGTTTTCGGGAGGGGATTTGCAGAGGTTGGGGTTGGGATGACAGCGGAGTGGGGAGAGTGACCGTTTTAGAGGGGGTAAATTAACTGTTTTTATTTTATTTTTTAATTTTATATTATTTTACAAGATTTTAACTGTAAATTTAGGGTGTTGCTAACGGGCACCGGTTAATGAAAGAGGAAGAGCATTTCAAAAACAAGTAAAATTTTTAGTATAAAATTTAGCATGGAGGTTGTGTTAAATTCTTAATTTTTACTTGAATTATTGATTTTGTTTTTTCAATGCCTATGTCACCCGTATACTTAGGTTCGAATTAGGAATACATGTGGTATTTTATAACGTTTAAAGTGAAAAAAAAAAGATAAAAAATAAAAAATAAAAAAAGAAATATTAAAATTATTAAAAATCAAAAATCAAAAATTTAAAATCAAAAATCATCTGAGCCTTAGTCTCTATTCAAGAAATCGATATGTAATAATATTATATAATATTTTATAACAATTAAAGTATAAAAGTTAGATAGAGATAGGAAGAATATAATAGGATTCATCAAAAATTAAATAATATTTTTACACCTGTTTAGAACCTTAATATAATCTTACTAGTGCATGTTCGTGTTCAATTGGCACGGAATCAAAAATTAAATATTCGTATTAGAGAGTACTCCCTCCATTTCAAAATAGGTGACC
>JAOTQG010121558.1:0-10658 GCA_025631175.1 Iris virginica | reverse complement strand
TTAAAAGTACCTTCATCAGTCCCTGAACAATTTTAAGAAAATCTCATCTGGTCACTAGCCCTAATTTGACCTAATTTAGTGTGCTGACCGGTAAAAAACCCGCTGATGTGACAATGTTGGGAAGGTAAAATAGTAATCTACATTCCCCTCATCTCTCTACCCTCATCCACTGCCACCAAACCACCCCGTCTCTCCCTCTCTCACCTCTTTCAACCCTCTTCCCACCACCACAACCCAACCCGTCTCGACAGCCTCTCCTTCCCTCCTCCTCTTCTTCGATCTAATCCGTGCGCTTGCTCTGACGGTATGTTCTCTTGCCCGAGAACAGAATCCCTTTCGATTTGGGTTCCATCTGGGTACAACCGGGATGGTGGGAAACTTTTGTTTCTCGATCGTGGTTAATGGTTGCAGATCTGAAGGTTGCATTTCTTCTTCGGCGTGTGGTTAATGTGTTTCTTGGTCGTATTTGTGATTCTGTATGTGAATCAAATGAATCAGATGTGTTTCTAGGCATGTGAGATCTGGCCAGGCGAAATTTTACTTAAGGGAGAGACGAGAGGGGGGATGAATCGGAGAAGACAGCAACAGAAACCCTAGGCAAATTACCAGATCTGGAGGAAGACGAAGGTGGGGGTGAGAATCTCCGATCCTTCTAATTTGTTGGAGATTGTCAGAGGGTACTGAGAATCTACAAACCCAGATCTTCCATTGTTTCTTCTCATTGATGACCACAAAGCTTAGATCGGAGAAGCGAAAGAAGGGTTGTGGTGATGGTTTTCGAAGGCCGAATGGGTTTCCTTCTTTACAGATCTGGATTGAATAAAAGAAACTGAAGAAGAGATGAACAGATATGGTTTCCTTTTTTACAGATTATTTGTTAGGATTATTTCATTGGCAATCATTGTTTCTTTTATTTCTTTGGTCTCGTTGCATCAGTTCATGAACAAATATCTGGGTTTCCTTTTTTCTTCTAGTCATATTTGTTACTCTTTTATTCCTCCAGCAACATGAACTGATGGTTTGTGGGTTTAAGACCTGCTCCTTCAGATCTGGGTTGGGTTGAAGGGCAATTGGTTCGTGGCCAGAAAGCTTGCATCTTGGTTGTTTTTCCTTCCTGTTTGTTCATCTGGAATTTATTGGGTTTGGAGGAGAGACGGTGGTGATTATGGTGGTTTAATGACGGCAGAGGAGCGGCGACGGTGGTGGTGGTATTAGTGGCGGTGTGATGGTGGTGGTGTGATGGTGGCGGTGGTATTGGTGGTGGTGTGTGATGGTGGTGATTTGGTGGCAGTGTGATGATGGGTGGACAAAGGGGTAAAGTAGTCTTTCACTCTCTTTTCCCTAAAACTAATATCCACCTAGGATCCATGTAGACGCCAAGTAGGATAAGTGAACATCAAATTAGATTAAATTAGGGCAAGTGACCAGATGAGATTTTCTTAAAATTGTTCAGGGACTGATGAAGCTACTTTTAAACGTTAGGGGCATTTTGGGATTCTGGGTCAAACGTTAGGGACCAAATGGGGTATTATGCCGTTGAAGAACTACAGAATGTCTATTATGTATATAGAGATGATTAGCAATGTATATATAAAATACATGTAACGTACATATATAATATTTGTAATGTACATATACATCAGAACTAAAACCTACTGAATGTCTATCGTGTACATAGAAATGACTAGGAATTTACATATATAATATATGTAATATATGTACAGAATATTTGTAATGTATATAAAGATAATAGTGTATTCAAATGTACGTACGTGTCTATCTGAATGTACATAAGCGAAGAAATTTAATTTTTGAATATTTCAGATTCTTTTTCCAGGGGAAAATTGTACATAATTAATTTGATAATTTATGTAAAAATTCCTAAAATCATAGAATAATTTAATCATACTATTTTTGGATCCTAAATTAGGGATGGAAAAATCAAAATTTTCCCAATTCACTTACCAATCTGAAAAGTATAACACACTTGCTTCATGAACACTCCTAATAAAAAGTACCTAAATGCTCGATATACCAATTGCATTTGAAGTCCTCCCTACTTGCTGGTTGATCACCAAAACCAAAAAAATATTGACTTAAACTAAAACATCCATTCTACCTTGGAAAATCCTGGACACAGTTATCTTGCATCGCACTAATACAAATCACACTAACTGGAGAATTTCATGCACATATGGTGGAGCTTGAAATTTCTGTCTACCACAAAACTGGCAAAAAAAGTTGATTTATTCTTACACCAAGAGAATAATATGCATCCAATAAATATCAAAGAATATGAACTCGTCTGTTCTATGTAATGATTCATCTTCGTAGGCTTGACTGCTTTTCTCTCGGATTAGTAATACAATCTAACGACCACATTGGGTTATTTTACAAATTCCTTAATTTCTTCTGAGAAACAATGACCCCCTCCTCCTCCTCTTCCCCCCCCCCCCCCCAAAATGACACACTTTCTGGCTTGCGTAGATGAACACTAGAAAGGAGTAATCAGCCTCTATAGACACCAGAAGGATCGGCATTCTGAACAATCCATGGATGTTCTAGGAGCTTGTGTAAAGGCAGGCGTTGAGAAGTTTCCTTAACTAGCATCTGCAATAATACAATTCATGTAAAATCAGAGAAAGAACGCACGAAGATACATGCACAATTGCACATTACTGTGGTTTGCAGAGACAGAAAGTGAAACCTGGCTGATGAGATCCTTTGCGGCTGAGGACACTATTGGCTTTGGAGGGAACTTTAAATCTACTTGCACAATCCTGCACAATTAAATCAACAACTCATATCAGCCACAGAAACAATTTGCAAATAAAATCAGCAAGTAGAATTGTCCTAGTTTTAACTACTCCTTCAAGACGTGTCTCATGCACGTTACAAATAGGCAACTGATGTGAGAAAAAAAAGGGAAAAAAAAAAAGAAACACAGAATCATCACTGTAAAAAGATTTTAAAGGAGGAATATTTGTAAATTGCTTTATTAAATGACATGTGGACTGTGGCATGCAAATGTGCATGCTAGAGTTGGCTAATGAAACAAACAGAACTCTATGACAAAAATGGAATGTTCACTTTTGGAAAAATTGACTCTTCAAAGGGGCCAAAGGAAGTAAAGCATGCCTCTATTCTCCTAATTGAGCATTTCTTTTTAACTAAAAAATAACTATGCAACAAAAATAAGCTTTGAGGTAATACAGGAATGAAAAGATAAAATTTACAAGAGAAGGAAAGAAGATAAGGACAAAAATAACTCGGTTAGCAAAATTTCACCTTTTATATGTGTCAGAGTGCTCTTTCGCTTCAAAAGGAGGAACTCCATAGAGAAACTCATAGCACAGGACACCAAGACTCCATATGTCAACGCTTGCATCATGCTCCACACTCTCCACTGCAGTAAATAAAAACAAAATCCTCTGTTTACGTAGAAAGTGCACGCAAAATTACAAACAATGAAAAATTGGCTGCCAAGTAAACAAGAAGGATAAGAAAACACTTGAATGAAATTGTCAATAGTCATCCTATGTCTCAAACACAGTGAACATGATACTATTTATAAAACCCGCTGAACATATGGAGCAGTGGGTTCTTTCTGAAAGCTTGATCCCTACTAAATATGCTTACCCATCTCTGGTGGCAGATAATCTAGGGTGCCACACATGGTCCTTCTGCGATTGAACGTATGCACTGACCATCCAAAATCTGCAATCTTAAGTTCACCCTGATAAGAGAACCAAATTGATTAAATAAGTATGTTGTCTCCCTAAATTGGTGAAAATAATAAAAAAGAACTAGCAGATGGTAAACTGGCAATTACCTGCGCACCAACTAAAAGATTCTCAGGCTTGATATCTCTGTGAATAACATGCTTTCCATGACAATATATGAGGGCTCGAGCTAATGATGCAACATACTGTATCATATCACATACACAGAAAACAAAAAATTTCACAAGTTTCAGCAGCGATAAAATCTTAGGCAGGTTTTAAGCAAAAAGGTTTTCAAGAGAGAATTTATAGAATTGAAGCACACGGGTTGTTCAAGAGACATGATTTATGAATCAAAGCCCACTGTGAACATTACCAAGAATAAAGAGAGAATTTATAGAAGAAAGTTGATTCCAAGTATAGGTTGAGAATAAAAGCCTCAAACAGTTTCTAAAAACAGAATTACTCAACTTAATTTCACTATCCAAGTAAGATGATTAATCACAGAAACAAAAGAAAAGAGGGAAGTTACAGTAGTGACGTACTGTAGCAGAACGCCTTTCACTGAAGTATTTGCATTTCTGAAGCTCCTTGTAGAGTTCACCCTTAGCAGCATATTCCAAAATCAGATAAACCCTTTTCTGTTTTGATTGTGACATGGCAATATAAAATGTTATAGATTTTTAAAATAAAAATTTCTCCTCCATGAATATGGTTTTATAGCTATTTTATACCTGATCATAGAAGTACCCATACAATCGAAGAATATTTGGGTGTCGAAGATGGCTTTGTATTTCGACTTCACGACGAAGCTGATGCTCCACTTGAGACTGTTTCAGCTGGCTCTTGAACAGTACCTTCAATGCGACAATATGATTGCTCTGTTCCAGCAAAAGAAAACAGATTTTATTGGCCTTGTTACTACTGAGTTCCACTAAACATGTTACTGCAGTAGGTGTTTTAATGGAGTTCAAGACAGAGAAAATTAATGTCCTTGTCATTTATAATATGCAATTTTAACTGAAAATTTAAAAAAATACATTTGCGGTAGAATCTATGACTTAAATGTTCATTTGATCAAAATTATTTACAATTTGAAAAATCTGGAATAGGTTAAAAGATGCTGGATGAAAGATTTATTTGGAACATCGAAATTGAGTCAAAGGAACTAACGCTCTTTTCCCGAGCTAGATAAACGTGACCAAACTTTCCCCTGCCCAGAGGCTTCCCTATATCAAAATCACTAAGTGTCCATCTTTTCTTCTCTGATGCTGCCACCTCTGTAGAAGCCTGCAGATAAAGAAAACCACCACAATTAAAGAAAACCTAGATCTTGATCTTGGTAGCCAGCAAAGTGCACAGATAGATCAGAGGCCAGTCTGCATGATTACTACAATTGCTAATCTTTCTCCCGCTATACTTCTAACGTCAAATCAGAAGGATTCCACTCAATCTAAAACACTGAACTTTCATATAACAGGTCAGAAAAAAGAGCTTATACCGTGTAGAACCCAACTCTTTGTACATCCAATGGCACATACACATGTGATCCATAGCACAGATAAATTCTGACCTCTGGAGGCTACCACTTACAACTTGCTATCATAACTGAATAAAAATTCATACAAATCCCAGATAAACTCATGTACATTACTGCCCCAGTTTTCTAAAATTGAAGTCTTGTGCTATGGTGAGGAAAGAAGATGTCAACATCTATTACCACGTGACCAATTAGCTACACACACCACAAGAAAATAAAATTTTAATCCAGCATTATCTTTTGGATAAAAAGCACCAAGGAAAGATTCATGCCTACTGATTTCACCATGAAAAAATTTCACACTTGAACAAACTTTCACCACTTCATGTTCACAACTATATAACATATGCTGAACAAAAAATTCAAATAAATCCCAAATAACTCATGTACACCGCTGCCCTCGTTTTTTTTAACTAAAGGCTTGTGCTATTGTTGAGGAAAATAGATGTCAACATCTATTCCACCTTACCGACTAACTTTCATATACATTACAAGCAAATAAAATGCTAATCCACTTCATGTTCGCCATTCACAACAAAATATCCCCAAGGAAAGGTCACACCTACAGGGTTGACGAATTCACCTTGATAAATTACAGTAGAACAAACTGTCACCACTTCATGTTCGCCATTCACAACAAAAAAAAAAAAAAAAAATCGTAATTCAGCTTCATTGATAGTTCGGTTTTCATCTTAGACTAGTTGATTTTCACATCCAAACAAATAATTTTTTTAAAATAATGAACTAAGGAAATTCGAAACCCTAGGTTTCCCAGGAAAGGGAAATGAATGCTAGAGATTAACCATCAGACGAAGGTACCAACCGGACATTTCAATTGTATAAGAAACGCGACAGAATCGAACCCTAATTTTCAGAAAGCCAAAACCTAAACATAACATAAAAAATTTTGAAACAACAAACTAATCGAATAGGAATAGTTACCTTCTGTTCTTGCCGAGTCTCCGTTGCGATTGCCATTACAGAGAGAGAGATGTAGAGAGAGAAATGGAGAGAGAGAGAGAGAGAGAGGGCAATGGGGGAAATGGTGCGGTCCGGTTTGAATTAGAGTAGAGAGGGAGAGAGAGAGAAGAGCTGGTTTCTGTAGCAACGGTCGGATCTTGTGTGCGGGGCCACCCACCCACGTGGTTCCAACGCGCCTATAATTGATTAGGAGCGTCTCTGATGGAATAATTTTGAATTTCAAGACTTTGGGTAAATTATACCCTACCCCCTGGATAACCAAAAAAAAAAAAAAAAGGTTGAGACTAAAACGTCGGCAGTTTCTCACCGATCCTGTCATGAGCCAACGTGTAGGAGATAAATCGCAGGATGTGCATCACAGGAGCCAGAGTGAGGAACTAACGAATAGGCCTAGGGCTCTTAACCTTAGGTCACTTCCGCTTGTAAAAGAGTGAATTCCACCTTACGGGGAATCGAACCCTGCACACTACCGCGCTACCCCTGGATAACAAATGCTATGGAAAAATGATCCTCACCGATTGCAATGCCGCACCTAGAAAGAAGCAACAACCATGTTTCTAATTTTTTTTTTAATGTGTCTATGCAGCCCCAGGACATATATCATAGTGGTCAAGGGGAGGACGAATATGGCTCAGCGTGAGAGTGACCTAAGGGTTAAGAGCCCTGAGCCTATCCATTAGCTCTCCATCCTGACTCCGTGACCTAAGGGTTAAGAGCGCTGGGCGTATCCATTAGCTCTCCACCCTGGCTTGTGATGTACACCCTGCAATTTACCTCCTCCACGTTGATCCAAGGCATGGTCGGTGGTGGAGGACTGCCGAGGTTGCAGTCTCAAATTTTTTATTAATGTGTCTATGCATTCACGGAAGAATCCAACCACGTAAAACCTAAATAACATTTTTTTAAAAAATTACGAATTTGAAATTTCTGTCCTAAATGATACCTCTTTTTTTATTTACATAATTTTTAAAAATGATACGTGTTTTATTAATTATTTTAAAATTTAAAACTTAAGATCAAGATTTAAACGGTTAGGATGAAATTTTAAAAAAATATGACAAATAGAACACCATTTAAGATCGAAAATCTAGACTAAAAAATTACGAATAATTTTTTTTTTTATAAGGTATCACCTTAAATTTGTATATGAGTAAAGTATTTATGTTATAAGATATGTACATAAAATAAATTAATAGCCAAAAATAAGCACCTTATGTAGGTGATACCTTATTAAAAATTTTACTCATATATAAATTAAATTCAGCTTAATTTGATCTCACCGAACTACAAATTAGTGAGATAATATAGATTAAACAAATTTATTATCCTTTAAGTGATCAGTGATCACTAATATTTCCTTGTTAAAAAAAAAAACATAGGATCATAAAGTTCAAGTACCACCGCATAAAACATGCACGTTAATTATTCGTTAATCTAACAAGAACAATTATTGACACAGAAATTAATTTTGAATCACAGAATATATCTGCTATACAGCAAGATCTTTATTATTAATTTTCGGGCAAATTACTTTAAAGTATCATGTGATTTCAATTATTTTCGGGTCATTATCTTGTGTTTTGTGATTCGACAGCTTGGTACACTAAATTTTCCAATTTTTTTAGACCCATCACCATCATTTCCGTCATAGGTCACCTCCACCTCCTCAAACCACCCCTCCACCATACCTTCCACGCTCTCTCCGAAAAATGCGGTCTGATATTCTACCTCCAATTAGGCTCCCGAAGCGGTGGAAGAATGTTTCACCAAGAACGACGTCGTGTTCACCAACCTAATTACTGACCCAAAGTAGCCCAGGCCGCTCACATCTTGGGCAAATCTGGGTGATCTTTCATGGTAATTAGAGATGGGGTGGGAGGAAGATAGAAGAAGGAAACTTACCTGTAAATTGCAGATTGCCAGAGATGGAGGCGAGAGGAGAAGAGAGGGAGAGACGGGAGAGTTATGAGTTTTTATTTTTTTTTGATAAATTATAATTTAGACCTGAACTTTAATTTAGGGTAAAATGACGGATAGATCCTCGAAAAACTCACGTGTTTTACACATGAGTTCAATTTCGTTAAGTTTCTAACGAAATCATCCAAAAAAACCCTTGATTGAAACAAAAAAGAAATATATGGTCTAAATTGATTGTTTTGGACCTTTTGGTACATTGACGTCTGTTTTGAACCCCCACGAAAATTTTGGGGTCTAAAATGATAAAAACCCTCCTAAAAATTATGTTGGTGGGAAGGATCCTAAGGTTTTAAATGTTGATGCATATATTATATCCAAGTTTGAACTAGATTTCATGGTTAAAGCAATAGGTTATGCACCTCAAATGTGCAAATACTATCAACTGTAATGGGTGATATTGATGCTCTAGATATGTTTGCTTGTCACGTCTGGAGACGTAGAATAAGGATATATGTTGAACACCTAGATTTTGAGTTAGGGAAAACAGGTTTGGATGATTTTGAGTTGAATGATGTTGAGATAGATGATGTTTATAATGATGAGGGTTTGTTTGATAATGATTTGCTAGATGATGACATGCTTGATGATAGTGTGGGTAATAGAGTTAGAAGATACTTGTGGTAGAAATGGAAAGGCAACTATATTTTTTCAAGCAATGTATTTATATTATTTATGTTTTACTTTGAATAATTATCTTGTGTACTTAATTCAAAATTTTCGTCTTCAATTTATTGCACAGAACATAATCCATGCTAGTGGTAGCATGCTTTCAAGTGACAGTGCTTTTGTGATTCCAATTTTACCCCAAGTACATACTCTAGTTTCGGTTTAGTATTTTACTTAGTTATTGTTTTTTTACATATAAAAATCAATTGACAAATTGATGTGATTTTTGCAAAGGTTGGTGAAACAAGTAGGAGTGTTACAACTACTACTACGCGTAATTTAGTTCCTCCTATGCCAGCAGTCCAAGTATGTTTTCTTAATCCTATCCACTTGCAAGTTTTCTTTTATTTATTAAATTTTTGTACACTTTAATCGATTACTAAGTCCATAGTTTATGTCCCAGACATGCCAAACTTATGAAAATGTTACTTTTAAAGCATGTCCAGTACTTTGAATTGCTATTATAGATACAAAGGTCATCTACAAGGTTTGTTGATGCACTCTTTGCAAGTCAAGGATCATATACACCAAATGCAAATATAGGTTATATGCCAAGTTCAAAGGACGCACTCCAGAGTGACCTAGCTCCATTTTAGTAGCCATAAGTGCACCTTCTTTTTCCAACTAATATAAGTCACCTACTGTCGTTGGTTTTTCACTAGTTCTTGACTGATATGTGAACCAAATATATTGGTCACTCTATCAATTGTGAAACTTTTTAAGTAGTGCATCTGCTACTCAAGTTAGTATATTTTATATTTATGAGGTCTGCCCTGCTTATGTATGTAGCAAAATGATGGCAGTACCATTTAGTTAGTTGAACTTTGTTCTTTATCAAGTAATGATCAAGTATACTTGTGTCCTATATGATTATTATTATCAAGTAAGCATCAATATTTGTCCAGAAGTTTTATAGTTGAGTCTATAATCATTCCATTTTTTTCTTCAAGCTTTCGTGAGTTTCTTTCAAGCAATTTGGTGTAAGATTTCATGATCTTTGTTTAGATACTATACCCTTTCTTTAAGCTTTGTTATCCTCTTCACAGTTTTTTTTTTTTTTTTTTCAAATTCTAGTTGAGAACCACAAATATTTGGGTTAGACCACAACATAAAGCCACATGATTTTCATATAGTTTGCATATCCCATAATAGCATACCATGTTTGATTTTGCAATTGCATTTGGGTGTACATTGCTGAGCTGCTGTTGTACGCCTTTGTTTTTTATCAGCAGTGTGTTTACATTGATGGAGTGAGTGTGACTTTTAAAGAAATGGAGGAGAGATATTTGCAGAGAAAATAGGGGACAGTGATGTTGTAGAGACTAGAGAGAAAGAAAGATTTACACTTAGGAAGAAGAGAGATCGAGAGAATAATGTAAGTGTCTATTCAAGAGATAAAAAGGGAAAATTTGCTAGATTTAATGAAATAGCAAATATGGAGATTTTTACCATTTGTATTCCAATGATCACAAGGGCCAGGTCATTGGGTCTAAAAAAATTGGAAAGTTTAGTGTACCAAGCTGCTGGATCACAAATTAAGCACAAGGTAATGACCCAAAAATAATTGAAACCATAGGTGATTTTTGTGTAATTTGCCCTTTTATTTTGAATTGAATTAATTGAGTTGAGTTCATTTTTACCACCCCTAGATGTAATTACGGGGTGAGAGGCGTCAAGACGAGGCTTAATTAAGAAGTCTGCTAGCCAGACATTATCGAATCGCGCCATTTGATGAGAGATATGAACAAGAAGCTTCGCGAAAACTAGTGTTT
>JAOTQG010121547.1:0-10661 GCA_025631175.1 Iris virginica | reverse complement strand
ATTTACATTTATACTTAGAATTAGGGTGTCCAAGTTGTACTACTAAAATTTTCTGACGCAGACGCTAGTCTATGATGTCAACATGGATACCGCAAGATACAAAATCCAAGTAGGATAGCATTACTAGCTCGATCACGAGTACAGAAAGGGCGAACTGAGCAAGCAATCGAAGATGAATAAGTCATATTAGAAGAAACAATTGAACTTAGATTGATGATAAGTCATATTTGAAGAAACAATTGAACTTAGCGCTTAGGATCTATTCCAATTTATTCCTATTAGATAATGATCGAGTCTTATTAGCCCGCCGCAAGGGAAAAATTGGTGGCTGACAATGGTTTGGTGAAGAGATATGTGGGCTGCTTGACAGAAGTAATTTGATGAAAGTAAGAAGTTCATCAATTTGCTCGCGTACAAAATGACAGTCATGTGCCCACATGCTTCATCCGGCTATGAAGAACAATATTTTTGGCAACACGAAGAGCAGACTCATTATTACAATAAAGTTGAGGAGGGTCGCGAGCAATACCCAAAGCGTCCATGAGATGCATAATTCATAAAATTTCTGAGATCGCAGCTGTGATTGCCCTATACACGATTTTAGTTGAGAGTGAGAAATACAAGTTTTTTGTTGTTGTTGTTGTTGACCATGAGAGCAGATATCGTCAAAAAAAAAAAAAAAAAACGCAATGAGAATTGGAATCAGAGAAAACGCATAGTTGAAGATTGTCTTTAATAAAAGAAAGATTGAGATCAATTGTGCCTTTGTTGTAACGAAAAATGCACTTCATAATTTGAAAATCACTATCAGTTGATTGGTGCATAATCTATCAGTTTGGCAATGGGGATATAAAAGAAAACGATAATGACCAACTTGCAAAGAATCATTTTTTGTTAAAATATTCCATATGCCCATTTTAAAGTTCTTTATAACTAGGGGAAATAAAATTGCTAACTATTCTGACGCAAGTTTAAATTTTGTTTGATCAGGTTCCGTTTTTTAATGAATGTTAGAGCAGCCATAATGGAGTAATTAAATAGGGGCATCAAATGACTTAATTGCCATTTTGATGCTCCAAAATAAAAAAAAACTCAGCTTCAAAGGAGACATCAATAGAGGGGCTATTTTTGATGCCCTTGCCTGTTGGGTTTATTTTTAGCCCCCAAAAGAGATGAATCCAAATTTTGGAGGAAAAAAACTGACCCAACGATAATAAAATTTAAAAAGAGAAAAATTCAAAAGAGGAAAAACTTACTCTACTCTGTTTTTTCCTTCAAATACTGCCTCCAGTAATACTGCTTTCTTCACAGATTATCTATGAAGGTTTAGGGCGGATGAAAAGAGAATTGGAGGTAAAAATGGGGGATTATATTTAATTCAGGCTACTTACGGAGGTTTATACTCAAGGAAGGTCAACATGGTCCACCTCATACTTGGGGAAACTTTGCATAGTTTGGACCATTTTAGCTTGGGTGATGAATACAGTTTCAACCGAGGGAGTCCTCTCCTTTTGCATATGTGGCTTCAAGAACACTTTCAAGGTGTGAAGCCGTTTGAGGGGACGGTGTATAACCTGACTTCATATAGGTTGAGGTCTTACGGCTCTAGCTTTCACCGAACCACCAAGGAGTGGTTGATGTTCTTTGCCAATGTTCAAACCGATGAGATCACTTGGATGCCGCCCCATTGGCGCTTGAAGCAATTCATTATGTATTTCACCTCGAAGACCTACATCTTCCTTCCCGGCCTTCATCACTCGAGCTTCTATTTCGGGCACCAGATCACAAGGCAATTCGGACGGACCCCAAGAGTGCCTATTTGGGAGTTATCTCTTCCAACCAAGGAGGTGATGAGCATGGCTCTTACTATGAACATAAGCGGCTATTGGAATTGCCATATTGATGCACGGTCCATACAGGTGGGAAATCCGTCCGAGTCCATCTTCTTGAACGAGACTTATTTGGGATGGCTCATTCCTCAAGTGGAAATAGAGTACTTCGGCATTGTGACTTTCATATCCAAGATCCTTGAGGGCACTATTGCAAATGCGGCGGAAGACCGCATGGGGGAGGCGATGACTCATCATCTTATTCCATGCAATGACACCTTCTCAACATCTCTGCCCGGTTGTGGTCCGACATGTTGATGATAGAATATCACCGGTGAGTCTTTTCTGACTAAAGAATATTTTTGGTATACAAAAGGATCTTTTAAAAATAACTCATTTCAAAAGGAAACCAAAATTGAAAATGAAACTAAAATCAAAAAGCACTATAAAAAAAACAAAAAAAATTGCATGAGTGAAAACCCCAAAAGTAAAACTCAAATAAAAAAATAATTTAATTTATTCTTAAAAGAAAACTCAAATAAAAAATAATTCAGTTTATTCTTAAAAGTTCAAATATCCTCCTATAAACCAAAAATCAAATCATACGTAGCAAAACTTAAAAGTAAAAAATGAAAAGCAAACCAAAGTTGTGTAAAACCAAAATCAAAATAAATACTTTTAAAAAATGAATAATATAATATGGTATTTATACCAATTAATATATATCCATGAACTTATCGGGGGGAAGGGGAAGGGAAAGTACTGAATTAAATTGAACTTACTTGCAAACGTTCTTGATACTCGGCAATGGCAATTGTCCATGCCCCTTATTCTAGTATATATGAAAAATGTGTTAATCTGCGATATTAATTTATATATATTAAAATTTATTAAATAATTAGTATAAATAATAAAAAATAAAAAAATTATACACATTCATTTAATATTAGTAAATTTGTATGAATTATTTAGAGATTATCTAAATTTTAACCTAATACTTAAACACCTAATTATGTAACATGAAAAGATAAACTGATTAAATATTAATTTAATTATAAAATTAAATTAGTATAAAAATATTGAAATATCATGTTCGAAATCCTTTTACTCAATTTTAAATATTTACAAAGACAGTATGATTTATTTGAAAGTTTGAACTTCTAGTCTCGTATTGATAATTCACATAAGTTGTAAAATTAAATAATGTTTGACTACTTCTTTACAAATAAAACTTATATTATTAATTATGTTATATTAATAATAATATATTATTCATAATTAATATCTTAAATAACAGTTATTACTAATAACAAAGTTGAATAAATTGAGTAATTTAAGATTATGTGACCTATCAAAATCACACTTATTTTAGATATTTATGTGGTGACTTCGAAGAATTTTTTTTTTTTTACCTACATTATTATATACTCACTCCGATTTAAAATAAATATTATATATTTTAAAAAATAAATTTAAAATATTTACTTTGAAATGGAGGGAGTACAGCACTCGTGCCGACTGCATACTACAATGTACGAAACGGGATCCTCTGTCTCAAATCCTATCCCAAACCCTGTGTCACCACTCACATTGTGGTGAAACCCACTAATAATGGGGCCCACCACAATGTGAGTGAGACAGGGTTTGGGACACATTACACTATAAAGTATGTAAAACAGGCCCATGGGCCACTTAAACATTCCAGCTCGGCATGACCCGACATGTACGGTACAACAAATCAGAACAAAAATCAATTGTTTATTTCCCAATTCAACAAACTTTTAAGTACCAAGCCAGCCCACTCCATTTTGCTGTTTGCTTCTCAAGTTTGGGCAACATTTAAAGTAACATCCCCCACCACTCTCATTCTTGGACATTAATCTTGTACAAGAAAATATTTTCCTCAATTATATAAAAGTTGAAAATATTTTGGCTCGAGTTTCACGTGCTTTCTTCTTTTTTTTTAGCTCTCATTTTTGGATTATCAATTTCTTTTTAGATTTCGTTTGATTAGCGAGAAAATCATATTAAAAAAATAATTTTTGAATAAATAAAGTGAACTGAAGTAACGGAAAGAAAAACGATTGAAAAATAATTTTTTTCTACATATTTCACTAGCCGAGAATACTTATGAATACTATGCAACATGTCTGTGTCCTTCGATGGATACCTCAAATTATCAAATTTCCGCTATTATTTTGGAATCAATTATTTACGTTTTTATTCTAAATGATATCTTTTTTTAATCAAATTTTTTAACCTTAAATCATAAGTCGTACCCTCTTAATTCTAAACCCTAACTTTTATTCTTAAAATTCTAAATTCTAAATTCTAAATCATGCATGTAATACAAAAATGGAACATAAAATCATAATTCTTATATACCTTGGCTGTAACATTTTCCCCAGCAATTTAATGAAAAGTGTAGCCATTAGATAGTATTTGTTTTTAAAGAACTATATGACCCCATAGGATTTAAGGGGCCTCATATCAGATACATACACCTTTATTTGCAAATGGAGTAGTTAATCAATCCAATTCCTCCCCACCATCCCAAAACAAAATGAAAATTCTAAATCAACAAAAGTTTTAAGTTAACAAAGCAAGAAATCATACACACAGTGTCAAAACACACACACACACAGAGGAGAGAGGAGAGAGGAGAGAGGAGAGAGGAGAGAGAGAAGCTTCCAAAAAGAGTAGACCCCACCAGCACCAAACTACTTCTCCTACTAGCAGTTGGGACATTCATTCAAGTAGAAGCGAAAGAAAACCCCAAAACCAAGCCTGTCGGCAAGCCATCCACTCTCCACTTCACAGCTGTTCTTAAAACACACTTTACTCTCACTCTTCTTTTTTTAGAGAGAGAAATCCCAGTTTCCAGTTTGAGTCAATGCTTTGGGGGAGAAAGAGAGTACGAAACTGATTAGAAAACATCGAAGAAAAATAAACAAGAACACCTCCACTGTGTGTGCTTGTATGTGCAAAGAGGACTCATCAATGTTGGTCCAAGATCGGGTTGTTCCCCCAAAACCCCAGCAACACAAGTCATCAATCCCAACTCACCACCTCCAGAACCGCTTCTCCGAGTCAAAAAGTCTTGATTTTTCCACATGGGTCTCCGAAAACCTCTACAAAATCGTGGCAGTCACCCTCCTGATCGCCACCGTTGCCGCCCTCTTCTTCCTCCGTAACGCCGGCGACACCGCCGCCCTCCTCTGCTTCCAGTCCCAAACCCAACAGCACCACCCCAACTCCCTACACTTCCCCCAAATTAACTATAATTCAATCCAACCCATCACTGACCAAACTACCCCTTTTGCCAATTTCAAATCTGAAAAGTGGATCGTGATTTCTGTCACAAATTACCCATCCGATTCGGTTAGAAAGCTTGTGAAGATTAAAGGGTGGCAGGTTCTTGCTATTGGCAATTCTGAAACCCCATCTGATTGGAGCTTGAAAGGTACAATCTTTTTGTCACTTGAGGAACAGGCTAAGTTAGGGTTTAGGGTTGTTGATTACTTGCCTTATAATTCTTTTGTTAGAAAAAATGTTGGGTATTTATTTGCTATACAACATGGGGCGAAGAAGATATTTGATGCTGACGACCGTGGGGAGGTTATCGATGATGATCTCGGGAAGCATTTTGATGTTGAGTTGGTTGGTGAGAGTGCTAGGCAAGAGGTTGTTTTGCAGTATAGTCACGAGAATGTGAATAGGACTGTTGTGAACCCGTATATACATTTTGGGCAGCGGTCTGTTTGGCCTCGAGGGTTGCCGTTGGAAAATGTTGGTGAGATTGGGCATGAAGGGTACTATACGGAAGTGTTTGGTGGGAAGCAGTTTATTCAGCAGGGGATTTCAAATGGATTACCGGATGTGGATTCAGTTTTTTATTTTACTAGGAAGCCGAATTTGGAACCGTTTGATATTAGGTTTGATGATCATGCGCCTAAAGTGGCGCTGCCACAAGGTATGATGGTTCCGATGAATTCTTTTAATACGATATATCATTCGTCTGCATTTTGGGGGTTGATGCTCCCAATTTCCGTTAGCTCGATGGCTTCTGATGTGTTGAGGGGTTATTGGGCACAGAGGCTTTTGTGGGAAATTGGTGGGTATGTTGTTGTTTATCCTCCTACGGTTCATCGCTATGATAGAACTGAAGCCTATCCATTTGCTGAAGAGAAAGACCTTCATGTGAATGTGGGTCGTTTGATTAAGTTTTTAGTGTCGTGGAGATCAGGTAAGCATAGGTTGTTTGAAAAAATTATGGAATTGAGTTATGCCATGGCTGAGGAAGGGTTTTGGACTGAGAAAGAAGTGAAGTTTACTGCTGCTTGGATCCAGGATTTGCTTGCTGTCGGGTACCAGCAGCCAAGGTTAATGTCGCTTGAATTGGACCGACCAAGAGCGACTATTGGTCATGGGGATCGAAAGGAGTTTATACCTCAAAAGTTACCTTCTGTGCATCTTGGAGTCGAGGAAACAGGAACTGTAAACTACGAAATTGGGAATTTGATTCGGTGGAGAAAGAATTTTGGGAATGTTGTTCTTATAATGTTCTGCAACGGACCTGTCGAACGAACTGCTCTGGAGTGGAGATTACTTTATGGAAGGGTTTTTAAAGCTGTGATTATTTTGTCAGAGCGAAAAAATGTTGATCTTGCTGTTGAAGAAGGCCACATTGACCAACTATACAAGTAAGTCATGCTTCTGAATTTACTCCCCTCATTTGGATTTTCTTACAAAATTTATGCAAATGCTTTTAGCTTAAGCTGCTTATGCTTTCTCCTCTTTCCAAGCCTGTTGGGTAGGGTAGGAAGTAGGGATGGATTAGCACCTAGTTTATGGTTTTTAATGTGGTGTTACTTCTGAAGAAACTGTCTAATGAAGTATTATCTTTAACACTTGTGGAGGCATCCAAATTCAAACATCGCTGAAAGGAGCCAATGTTCCAGACAAGTTATGCGACACTAACTTACGTTTTTTCTTTAAAAGAGGGATAAAAAGACCAACTGTGATAAGCTTATGCATCTGGTAGCTTCATGTTCCATGTTATCCAACTATTAATATTAAATCTGAATAATTATTCAAAATTCTATGGTTATCACATATAAAGTACATATGACGTTAGTTTCGTAGATAAACATAGTGACCCTTGTTAATTGTCTGTACTCCCAGGTAAAAATTAGGTGCAGTATTTGGGTCTCCGTCTCTATTTTCTTATTTTTCTTTTGTTTTACGGAGGAAGTTATTCATAGGTATCTAGGTTCAGGGTGAAGCTTTGTGAGTGCTTTTTGGAGGAAAGGTTCTAGTGAGTTTGTTGTTATTAAAACGCTTTTGTATACTCTATAAACACTGTTAGCCGTTATGGCTTTTTAAGTGCTTATACATTTTCTTGCTAAAGCACAATTTCTTGTGTGTGCATGTGTGGTGTCAGGTGTGTGTATGTGTGTTCAATTGGTGACTTGGAGAGCTTTGCTTTGTATATTTTGATCCAACATCTCTTGAGCTTGTTGATAGGACTTAATTTTAAGATGCTAACCAAGGTAGTCAAAATCACGTTTTTAATCGTAGAATCCGATTCTACGATTACAAGTGAGGACTCCTTGCTAAGTCGAAGCAAAATCGTACCTGGGATGAAATTGCTGGAATCGCACAGATTCGCTAGGATCGTGTGAGATTTTACCGATTTCACTTCGCCTTTAAAGATTGGGTATGAGCTTCATATAAACGGGTCGGATCGACTATAAAGACCCAGCCCCATTTCATTTTACGAGCTCTACCTCTTTTAGAAGTCGAATATGCTCCTTTGAACCCCTCGCAAAGTCGACGAAAGCAAGCCCTTGAGGCTAGGACTTGTATTTTCGTCCCATTCCCGGGTCGACATGACCCGACATGGACACGGGTATGGGATCTGGGTCCGACACGGCATCTTTGAATGGAACACGACATCTTCCATGAACTAAGGATGATGAAGGAGAAGTTATTTCAGAGAGAGAGAGAGAGAGCATACAAATTTACCTAGTACGGGTAATGGTCGAGGAGCGAGAGGAATTGGGGGGGGGGGGGCGCGGCGGAGGTCGTAGATTCTGGTTTTAGGGCAGTACACATATGATAAGATTAATCAAATTCACACCTACACCCCCACATCTATTTAACTTTAACAATTATGCAATTATATTTTCAGATGTTATAAATTAGTCTTAGGTTTAGTTAATTTTTTGCTACAGCTGGTCACCTATTGGATGTGTTTTATTTCGAAACAGCTGGAGCTAAACCAGCTATCTAGTGATGGGGATGACAACTGGTTAGAGGAAAATTTCTACGCCGAGGACTTGCTCTAGTTTTATAGTTCGTATATGTATTATGTGTAATAATATTTATGTTGGTATATGTATTATGTGTTATAATATTTAATTTTAGAAAGTTCGTAGAATCTTATGATTCCAATCTTACCCCCCCCCCCTCCGATCTTACTTAAGAACCCGATTTTGACTACGTTGATGCTAACTGTGCTTTAAGTTTACACTAATGTCTCTTTTATAGAGAGCGTGATGGAAAAAGAAGATTTTATTGGAAATGAGAGAATATTACAAGAAGTCCAACTTGCCACAAAAGTGTAGAAATGGAAAGAATGCCAATGAGATTAGTACTGACCTGCCTGCTAATCCGGTACAAAATATGAATGAAATGCTGTGAATAGCCCCGAACAATATGACCGAAGCTAGAAAGACAATGTTACAAAAGCCAGTTCAGAGAAATTGGTATCATTAGCAATGTAATCATTATGCTCGTGAAACTCTCTAAGGAAGAGTGAAATCCCACATTTCTGAAGCAACTTGCTTTCCTTACTATTCCGCATACTCCCGGAGCAAGGCCTCTAATGGAGGGCTAGCATAGGATTTTTCTACTCTAGTGGAGGCTAACGTGAGAATGGGACTTATGGTCCTCCACATACAGTCTATCTATTTTTGTATTTTTGATAGGCAAAGTAGATCTGATAGAAAGGAGAGGCAACTTTTTACTTGAGCATGAATTATCACAAGGTTTGGATTGTCTAAACTGAGTGAGTGAAATTCTTGACACTAGAGAAAACAGAGTTGCACAAAAATTGGTTATGTTTTATCAGATAAGTTAACATTTTAATTAGTCTGTTTATATGGAATTAAAACTTCCTTAGCGTGATGTTATCCAAGGTTTGTCCCTTGTTTTATTAGCAATCATGTCTGCATATGGTGTATTAATTTGACAACTACAGTTTTGTGTGGCCGTATATCTTCTTGGACATGGCATGCCTAAGTCCACTACTCCACAGAAACATCCAGCCGATCTTATGGTCAAGTGCAGCCCTGTGTTGAGATCCATTTACCATGTATTTGATTGTAAGTCCATTGTTCCAAGCTCTACTGACGGGTCTGTAAGTATTATTGGATGGCCTTAGCCAAGGTCTAGTGTTGCTTATTTGATGATAGAGAAAGAAAGAAAAATACACACAATGGGCATGATTTAGTGATGTAAGTAGGTGTCCCTAGAAAACTATATTTTATAAATTCATAATTAGAAGATAGTCACTTGTTCTTTGAAAATTATATGCACTTGAGATTCTTAGAACCAACTTATCTATTTGCATTCGTGTCTGCTGATCTTATTTTACGCTCCAGAAAGGCCAATGGTCCAACAGGCCAGGTTTTCTGGTAGAAGTGAAGGTTCCATCAGAATGCTTTTTGGCGTTGTGTGATTGTGTCCTATATCAGTATATCTCAATGAATTTTCTTGATTTCTGTATTTGCAATTTACGTCGGAGAGGCGTCAATCTTGGTTGTTGCTTGGTTAAGTTTAAGCAAGCTTTGGTTGTTGCGGTGTTAATATCTTACAATTGAAGGCATGGGTGACTGCTGATAGTGATGGAAGTGGTAGGTGTAATGTAACACTAATAATTCTATCCACTCACTGTGATTGTCACATAGCTTTCTGGCCAACTGCAGATTTGTTGCAAGAGCCCTTTCAGTTGTTCTCTCGAGATATCTATTATTATCAGATATTTACTTCCTTAAAAATTATGCAGGAATCTGTCAAAAATATTCAACAGATTTACGAGTGCAGAAGGGTTTTTATTCCTCCAGGATGACACCGTTCTTAATTACTGGAACTTGCTGCAAGCTGATAAGACTAAGCTATGGATAACAGACAAGGTATATGAAGTTCTCTAATTGGCCTCTTGGAATTTATCATTTGACAATTTTGAGGTGGTGAATAGGCAACAACTTATTTGACAATTTTACTACGATCTTAGGTGTCGAAATCTTGGAGTACTGTTTTGGTCACTGGCAACACAGATTGGTATAAAAAACAAGCAGACATGGTAAATAAATTGGTTGCCACGATGCCTGCTCATTTGCAAGTCAGTTACAAGAAATCTGTGAAAAGTGAACAAAGCCTTACGATTTGCAATTCCGAGGTATTCTATATCCCAAGAAGGTTTGTGGCAGACTACATTGATCTCGTGAGTCTAGTGGGAAATCTTGATATTCATCACAAGGTTGCTATTCCCGCCTTCTTCCTAGCAATGGACTCGCCTCAGAACTTTGACTCCGTTTTTCACACTATGGTATATAAGCAAAAACCACCCTCTAACAATTCTTCAACATTTTATTCGGCTGAAGCACCTGCAGTTCATCCATGGAATGTATCAAGTGAGCAAGATTTCATAAAACTCATCAGAATAATGGCTGCGGGTGACCCTCTTTTGATGGAGTTAGTTTGAAGACAAATTTATACATTCTATGGACACTCGGAGAAGACGACTCCCAAGTGGGGTAAATTAAA
>JAOTQG010121546.1:10562-21113 GCA_025631175.1 Iris virginica | reverse complement strand
TCTCTCTCTCTCTCTCTCTCTCTCTCTCTCTCTCTCTCTCTCTCTCTCTCTCTCTCTCTCTCTCTCTCTCTCGCTATTCCTTAGAAATTTTTCGATGATTTCTCTTCCAAAAAAAATATTAAAATTTAATTCAATATCGAGAAAAAAAATACTTCCAAACTAAGGGCTTATTTTTTGGGGTTAGAACTGGGGCCTCAAAATTTCAGGAACGGCCCTGCCCGGAAGGGCAAGATTTTGGAATCTTGGGACCTAAATCGGGGTGGTTTAATATCTGCAGACCTATATCGAGAAATCATGCAAACCTCGAAGCCTATAGAGGGAATAATCCATTTGATTATTCAACAGTTTCAACTTACTATATTATCACCTACTGTATTTATAAGAATTCACTATATTATAATCATGAGTAATTTCTAAGATGCTGAAAATACATTTTAATTAATAATTCAATTTTATCTTAAATTAATTTCTTGAAAAAAAAAATTGGTACGTATAGAGCAAAATGCGTTGTTACATCAAAATTACACTAAATTCCCTTGTAGTTGAAAAAGTAGCAGACTCTTCCCCATAGTTTAGGAAAAGTGCAAACTTCTCTACGAGTGCTCCAACTAACTGATGGGGCATTAAGTACAAAGATATTTTACTCTTAAATCAGAATTTTCACTTGAAGAAAATAGATATTGCTTTATAGAGATTAACATTTGGACGGTTACATTAGTGCTTTTATAACCTATGATTAATTGAGCATAATTAATATATTGGCATGTCATCTTTGGTTAATATTGCTACCTTAATAATGATATGTGCATATATATATATAGGAAGTAACATATACAAACGGGTATCTCTATTTTCCAAATTGATTAAGTCATCCAATTACTGCAAAATATACCGAGCGCATAGGCGCTCCTAGCAAGGAGCGTCCATAATGTACATAGAGTGTGTCCAAAATGTACATAAAGTGTGTTCTGAATGTACATAACATATAATGCATATGTTATATACATTATTTATACACTATATGTACATTCTGGACACACTCTATGTACATTGTGGGCACTCCGTGCTAGGAGCGCCTAGGCGCTCGTTATAAAATCTGTCCAATTACTATGTAGTTGTTCAAATAATTAAATGCGAGCCGTGCGAACTATTATGAACTACTATGAAATTTCAACTGTAAATTATGTTTCATAAAATATCAACTGTGAACCATAAAATATTAACGGTAAATCATGCAATTATGGTAGAATACTGAAAACCATGGTACTGTACTAATTAGGTCCGTTACATAGTTACACTTGAATATTAGTAATGTTTAGGGTTCCTTTTTGGTAGGACTAGTAAATATGTGGGGAGAGTGCTAGGTTAGAAGTAAAAATATTAACGCCCACCCCCGTTCCCTCCGGGGCCGCCCTCTTTCCAATTCCTCCTTCACATTTCCATTTCCAACAAGGGCTTATTAATTATGTTGACACTGAATTGGCACCAATTAGGTGACAAACTTAGGGTTGTAAAAATTAACATGGTCATCTATATGTATATGATCAGAGGGGGAGGGTGGGGGGGGGATTGTTTGGTAATTTAATAAATAGATGATCAAAGAGAGATCTAGTATAAAATATGGAACCATTATAAATATAGATATAGCAACACCTGGCTGCATTACCAAAGAAAACACTAACAAGTTGCGTGCACTCCATCCGGCTTTCTCCTCCTCCAAATTTCTACTAGTAAGTAGTAGTGTTTCACAGCCACCACCATATATGCCTTGCCCCATCCCACAGCCACTCTTGATCACTACTACTACTTGTTAATATTAATCAACAACTCTCTCTCTCTCTCTCTCTCTCTCTCTCTCTCTCTCTCTCTCTCTCTCTCGTTCTCCGAGATGGAGTTGGGGAGCATTGTCCAATTTCTTGAGAACAAGAACATTCTGGTCACTGGCGCCACCGGGTTTTTGGCCAAAAGTACGTACATATCCATCATGCATGATCTCTCTCTATATATATATATATATATATATATATATTTCTCATTGTTGATTATTATAATTTAACTAGCTAGCTAGCTAGGAGACGTTTTTCTTTATTATGAAATATATTCATGTCTTACATTAATTAATTAATTGCATGTTTACGTGGGTGGGTGCGGTACGTAGTTTTCGTGGAGAAGATACTGAGGGTTCAACCAAATGTGAAGAAGCTCTATCTTCTTCTTAGGGCTGCCGACAGCAAGTCCGCAATGCAACGCTTCAATTCTGAGGTACGTATATATATATATTTGCAAGAACTCCATGCAACACACACTGACACACACACACACACAAGTTACAAGTACTTCTTTCCTTTACAATCGAGAGTGTCGGTTTGATTAATTTTTTGATGGATATCAAATTATTTTTTTATTATTATATTTATCAAATTTACATTAAACTTACGGTATTATTCTTAATGTATTTCTGCATGCAATATTATAATTTTATTGAACCAAATCTAGTGGCGGACCTAGGTCAGATCATCTAACAGTACGTACACGATGCAACGGTAATTTTTTTTCTTCTATAACGATATAATTTTTATCAAGTAGATACAAGTTTTTTTTTTTTTCATTTTCTAGCAATTACTGCTTAAAGATACAAGACATTTTCGAAAATTTTTGAGCTAAATAATTATTATGTGGGGGCGCTTTATTATACAAAACTTTTTAATTTTATTCTTAGTAAGTTTATTTTATTTTAAGCCGAGTTCAAACCCATGCTCGTGCGAGCCGTTTCATAGGTCCGACCCAGACCAATCACTTAAACACTGATTAACTCATTTTGAAACGGAAGAAGTGCACGTTCTATTTGAGTTATGGACGAGTCAAATTAAATATTGATTGCCCTCCTCCATGTCTTATTGTTTTCATATGGTACCACATGAATGATAGAAAAAGAAGCTTGAAAACAAATCAAATGTACTATGAACACAATTAATGAACTTTCCATAAACTAGATTTCTGAAATTTCATTTCCAAAAAAAAATATTCCATATAGTCACTACCCAACCAAAACAATCAACATTTTTCAACCTTGACATGTCTTGACATAACCTAGAAAAGTGCTCATCTATCTACCTACTTTGGAACCCCACAAAATCAAGTTTTCTTTCATTTTCTGGCCCATACATATGGTAAAAACTTATTTGATCCTTCTCATATATAGACTAATCATTCCCATTATTTTCTACATTTTGGTGAGACACATACAGATCATAGCAAAGGAATTATTTAGGGTTCTAAAAGAGAAATGTGGTACAAGTTTCCATACCCTTATTTCAACAAAGGTCACCCCAGTGGCTGGTGACATCACTTGTGACAATTTGGGAGTGGAGGACTCAAATCTGCTTGAGGAGATGTGGAGACAAGTTGATGTTGTTGTTAACCTAGCTGCAACTACCAACTTTGATGAAAGGTATATGGCCCACTTCATTTTACTACCTTAAAAAGAATAGCAAATATGCCCCCCCCCCCCCCAAAACATTTATGTTTAGGGACTAAGGGGTGGCTCAGTGGTAGAGCTGGACTTTACAGTGTGTAAGATCTCAGGTTCGATCCCTTTTCATGCCCCCTTGGGGCCCAAAAAAAAAAAACATTTATGTTTACAGGGAGGAGGAAATCCACCATTGGAAATTTCATATTGATCATTACTCCATATTTACGTTTATATTTTCTAGTCACAAATTAACATTTGTGCAATACTTGACATTATTAACCAAAGGAGGTAAGGGTAAGTTGCACACTCTCGCTGAAAATAATTTAAGTTACTAATATATATATATATATATATATATGGTATTATCTTCCTTTAAAATAAATAGTTAATTTAGCAGGGTTTAATTTTTCTCATCCTAGATATTTTCTTAAAAACTTCGAGATGCAAATGAAGGGGCAAAAGAGTCATTTCACAAAAATTCCTAATAATAGCTCTTCATCCCAAATCGAGTTATGTCGAAGTTTATGATAAAGAACAAAATATGTTGCTCATTTTGAAATATTCGTACTTCAATTTTTAATTCTTTTTGTTTTTTGAGATCAATACAAATCAAATTACCAATTAATTAATTATGTTTGGTTGTACGTAGATATGACTTCTCCCTGGATCTTAACACATTCGGAGCCATGCATGTCTTCAACTTCTCCAAGAAATGTGTCAACATGAAGCTCCTTCTCCACGTTTCAACGGGTTAGTGAGAATATCTTTTTTTTTTTTTACAATTTAAATCCATTTAGGAACATATTTCACCTTAAATATGTAAATAATTAGTAGTCGGGTAAATGAAAATTAAAATCAAAAAATGAGGTAAAAATGTACCTATGGTATATGGCGGCGCGGTCGTGGTATTGTTACAGTAAAAAAAAATGTATAGGCCTCATTATTTTCGAAATTTTTTGTTCAAATAACATTATTTATCATTTAATAATATAGTTCTTGAAAATAATGTATTAGGGGGAAATTAATCAAAGTACGTACCTAATAGTGGAATTTGAGTTTATTTTGATTTTACGTTTTAATTTTCAGCTTATGTCTCGGGAGAAAAACCGGGACTTATACCGGAAAGGCCATTCTACATGGGGGAGACGCCCAACGGGACGAAAGGATTAGACATCGAGATTGAGAAGAAGGTGGCGGAGGAAAGATTGGCGGAGCTCAGAGCAGAGAAAGCTACTGAAAGAGCTACCACCATTGCAATGAAGGAGTTAGGACTTCAAAGGTTGACCGCTGAAATGGATCGAGAGGATCCAAATCTATATACTAACTTCGGCATTCTGTTTGTATGCATCAGATGGTTTATTTTATGCAACTGGTTTGGTTTGTGATTGTTGTAGGGCGAGAAAATACGGATGGCCAAACACTTATGTATTTACAAAGTCGATGGGAGAAATGCTTCTCGGGAAGTTGAAAGAAAATATGCCGCTAGTTATCCTCCGCCCTACCATCGTCACCAGTACCTACAGAGAACCCTTCCCCGGTTGGGTCGAAGGTATAAGGTAAAGACCCTTCAAGCGCGTATTTTCGCCCTCCATAAACTTGAACATAACTGTTTCTCCAATTTTTTGTTCTGTCAGAAAAAAAATGTTACTATGTATTTGTCAGTGTGGTTTGGTTGACATGTAATTTGTATGATTTTAACTGCATTACAGAACCATTGATAGCTTGGCTGTTGGCTATGGTAAAGGCAGATTACCATGCTTCCTTGGGGACCCTGAAGCCACCATTGATCTGGTTAGTTCCTCTGTTTTTCTTTTTCTTTTTTTTTTTTGTTGGAATCGGACTTGTATGAGATCGTCTGAAAATGAATAATGAACACTTGGGAGAATTTGATGTGCAGATCCCAGCAGACATGGTGGTGAACTCGATGCTTGCAGCGATGGTGGCACATGCAAATGAGCCCTGTGAGATCATTTATCAAGTTGGATCTTCGGTGTCAAACCCAGTGAAGTTTACCTCCATTCAAGATTACGGCCAGGAATACTTCACAATGCATCCATGGATCAACAAGGACGGCAAGCCTGTGAAAGTTGGCAAGGTTATGGTGCTGAGCTCCATGGACAGTTTCCGTAGATACATGGCAATTCGTTACTTGCTACCTCTAAAAGTAAGTTCTTCCTTCTGATAACATAAGCATGTCGTCAGTTGATGCAACGTACAATACTTTAATGAATGTCTGTAAGAAATTTACGGTCGATTCAAATCTTTTCTCACTCGCTTTCAGGGATTGAAGTATGTGAATATAGCATTATGCCAATTCCTCAAGGGAATATATTCTGACATGAATCGAAAGATCAAGTTTGTATTCCGGCTAGTAGAACTCTACGAACCCTACTTGTTCTTCAAAGCCTTGTAAGTATTCGTTGCTCTTGTCGTCTTTCCATTTGCACGACTTACTGCATCTGCATCTGATCTCCTCTAATATGTCATGTGGCTTACTACACAGCTACGATGATATGAACACAGAGAAACTGCGCAGGGCGACAAAAGAGAGCGAAGCTGAAGCAAGCATGTTCTACTTTGACCCCAAGGCTATCAACTGGAGAGACTACTTCTTGAATACTCATCTTCCAGGAGTAGTAAAATACGTATTCAAGTAATAAAAAAAATTACATACTCGAAAGATATAGAATGATTTACAACATGGTATTCTATTCTCAGCAAAATTCTTATTCTGAAAATATGTTTTCCTCTGTTAACAACCATCATTGATCGAAAGATAATGCTCTAGTATAAGGTATTAATTAACTAGCAATATGTTTCTGTAGTTTCCTTAAATGTATTTGTAATCCCCAAACTATTTGCTCAATTTGAGATGATTAATAAAATTGTTCATGCTTATATCATTTGATATTAGCAATTTGAATGCATAATCACAGGGGTGACGCTGATACCAAAATTCTATGCACAGAATAAAACACCCAGAAAGCATAAGGGTAACACCACAAAAAGCCTAAGATAAACAAACAGATTATATTTTACTTTTAAAGAATCTGCTGCATGTTCGGGTGGATATATCGTACAACAAACATGAGGACCTCACAGCAGCGGAGAAAGCAGGAAAAAAAAAAACGCTGCACCTATTTGAGTAGTTGCAGCTTCCATCCCTACAACTACAAATGAGACAGTTCCTATGCTTCAGATAAATTATGGCTCAGAATTAGTACCTTCATGCTGTCAAGGCGCCAACCCCTCCAAAATAGTTGATAAGCCTCCATAAGGTGTGATTCTTGCAATGAAAAGCTTCCAATAAATTTTATGACCAACAACAGCTACGGATCAAAACTGGTGCAAGTTGGAGAAGATCGTTCTTTTCTTTTCCCAGTTATGGTTGCAGTTTCAGTATCTAAACTATGAACTGCAGAGGAGCTATCATATGGGATCTCTACCATTTCAGAAGCTTCATCTGTGCAGGAAGGTACCATATTAGAAGCTTTGCAAGAACCCGGTCGCGTGATGCAGAGCCAACTTCTTAACGACTCATCACTGCATTCCTCGGCCAGGGGCACATGCCATGTTCCTTTCTGCGATTCCTGCAACAGACAGCGCATCTTTTCATGCTTTTACTCATTTTAGGACTACAATTGCAAATACAATAATGCAGCCAGTTGAGCAACTCATATAATCTAGTCATGTTGCAAGCACAAAGCATGTGCTTTATAATTTATCATGTGACAAACAAAGAAATTTGCACCATCCTTCCCTGAACGTGTGTCTTGTTTGGTTTTTGAAAAGTCAACCTAATTTATATTGAAGTAATTATTTAACATATATTTATTGAGTTTTGGATTCTAAAATTTTAATTGTTGCAAGATTATTAAGTAACTACCACTAACATTTTTTATAACTTAACAACTCAATTCTTATAGGTCCAAGCTTAATTAAGCTGACTAAAAAGACTCAAAACAAGACCCTCATTTAGGGACGGAGAGAGTAAGATTTTATTTTTACAATAAAAAAGGGAGAAACAGAGCGAAAATCTAAAATTACCCACATTCCCAAATTTTCCAACTGCCCACAGTTTCAGGATAGATGAGTTCTATTTGTAGAATCACAAAATCATAAAATATCAGTTGAGTATTAAAGTAGTCGTGCCAACAAGAACAGAAATGTTGAACCACTGCACTGCTTTCTCTTTGTAGTAGACATGTGACTCAATTTTAATCAAAAAGGATTTTTTTTTTCTAACAGAAGAAAGAATCGTATCTATAGAAAAGGGAGCCAGTGCAAAGAGGATGGACCAGATGGCCATCGGAAGGAAACAAACAGCATCAGTAGAGAGAAAATGCAAAATGAAGAAATGATTAAAAAGGTAATAAAAGCGCGCTAATCTCTCTGCAGCTTTGAATCTGGGACCCCCAGGATAGCACCCCTTTGCCAAATTCTAAAGGGAATACATATTCACCACTCAGTCCCATAGAAGGTCCCAAGGCAGCTTCCCCAATGATCCTAAAGTTCCTTTCATTCAAAAGACCCCACAGGATAGCCACACCCCACACTACCACAATAAACTTGCATCTTGCTCATGTCAAAACCCTCCATCCAAATGAAGGAAAGAGGAAATGGATCTTGGACTAGCCCAACACTCACCAACCATTCCAAATAATTTTGTCCAAACGGTATTTTAAGTATTTTATTAAGGCCGGCAGAAAAACAGAAAAATATTACAAATGTACAATAAGACTGGGTTAACAGTCATTCAAAACACATGTGCCCACAAGCACGCTTAAAATCATGCTAAACCACATTAACAGGACTGTAGAGGATTTGACTTCATTCACAGTTATTTTCTCCATCTAATCTATCACAGATACTCAAGTTGCTTTCTGAAGCTACGAAAGTTAAGATCAACACTGCTGACGCTAAACTAGCCCAACCAGGGGAACCTGGTAGTAGAAGTTTGACACTCATTCAAAGGACACGATCGTCCCGATTACAGCTCAAATCAATAATAAAAAACAAAGTTGTGTGCACTTCTTCCGCATCACTCCAATTAGTCACGGCTTGTTGGTCGATTGGCAACATAGCTTCTTTAGCTGAAAAAAAGAGGTAAAACCCTTCCCCCCCCCCCCCCAAATACCCCGCAAAAAGGGTTGATCAACTAAATTGAGGTATCGGAAGGTTCCAAATTTGGTACTTTAGCCAGAATTGTCCTAACTAAAATTTATTTATAAGGGAAGGACTGGCTTGAGTCAATGAGTTGATAATTCAAGTGTCAATAGTCTAATAGAAGGAGCGTCAGCTTAAGCTGGTTCTGCCGTAATTTACTTTTACAAAGAAAAAACCTACAGGTATGTAAGGGGGAGTCATAGGAACTCCTACGGAGATGGACTGGGGCACTGATTGGTTGAAAAGGGCTCTCAGAGGCCTTCTTATCTACTGAGAAATCAACATTTGGTGCCTCCTTTTGATCAGCATTGGCTGCTTAAGTCATTCCTTTTGGTTTCTCCCATTCTCCATTCAAAATCTGTAGTCTACTCAGTCTCTATACCCCAACAGCGGCATCATTTACTAGTCACAACACAGCACCAATGAGAAAATAGATACTGCTATATAACCTGCCTGAATGAAATGAATCTCTCCTTCATATGGTCAAGAAGGGAGAAATCCAGAGAAACTGGACTGTGACTCTTCTATTACATTATGGAGAAGTCCGTTCTCGTCATGATCGATCCAAGCCCTACCGTGGTGATTAGTAAAATTGAAAACAAACCACGCTTCCTTTCAGAAGCTAGCTTACTAAGGCGAAGGAACTTCTGGTAGATTGCACAAGCTGGCTATGCATATGGAAGAGGGAGGGGGCAACAAGCCCTCTGCCGCCGTTGTTCCAAGCCTAGCCATCCCTTCTTTTTTTTCCCTTCACCGGCCCAGTGAGATCACCTTTTTTGAATAAAGTGAGGCGATAGGAAGATAAGACTGCTGGGAGGAGATCTCTTTAAGGCCCTTGTATAGTAAGGGGAAAACAAAAGTGCCTCCAGCACATCAGCAGAAGGATCTTACCTGGGACAAAAACCAATCATGTCTTACTAATAAGAAGAAAGGTACAAGCTAAAACCTATCCTAACAAGTTGCTGGATGGAAGTAGGTCATTCTCCATTCACCCGAAAGCAACGAGGGGGTTTGATTTCCATTATACGCGATCTGGCGAAAAAAAATGGATTCAACGAGATAGAAAGTGCCCGCATTAAGATTTAAAATTTGTCATCTACTTTCAGGAGATATTTGGAAGAGAGAACTTACAAAAATAAAACACATTTTCCAACGATTGAGGATGAAGAATCGATCAAATAAGAGGAAGATTTATTCGAGAAAAATCTTAACAGTTGCATCCAATCACAAACTACACGAAAGTTTCCCCGTTTTCATGGAGATTTACCCATCACAAAGATGCACAGAGGAAGAGAACAAATATCGTAAATCCCTTTTCCACTCAATCTAGAAAGAAGATCGGATGTTATTCCAGTTCGTCTCCATTTTTATGAAACTCTTCCTCAAGCAAGGCAATCAATAAGACATTAAAGGGTTTGGGTGAATCAAGTAATAGTCTCCATTCCTCATTTGAAAAGTATCCCACGGTAACTGAATAGTTCTCATTATCATCTACCACCCTTTCTTTCCTCCCAGCTATTCACGCATGGTTGCATGAAAATGGTCATATATATGCTCGAGTTCGGTTGTCGGTGCTATAGGTAGAACCGTAGAAGTACATTATGGCAGGATGAGTCACCCGGGCAGACCAAACCTTTTAAAAGAAGAATTGTGCTATGCCCCCAATCAATATAGAGCAAAAGAGTTGTCTCATGATCCCTAGGTTGCAACTTGCAACACGTCCGGGCATTCACTCCTCGAGCCGCCACAGTCGTTTTTAGGACCGACTGACACCCCACAGGTACCTACGTATTGCAAGCCCATCTTTCTCTATTTAGCATTCATTCTCTCTCAGCAATGACATTCTCAACATAAGACGGAAAGCTTTTTTTTTTTTTGGGGGGGGGGGGGGGGGAATGGGTTTAAAATGGATT
>JAOTQG010121546.1:0-10552 GCA_025631175.1 Iris virginica | reverse complement strand
CCCCCCCCCCCACTCCCTTTAAACTGGCTTGCCTACGACGCGATGCACTACGGCCTCTATAAATCCCCTTTTCTCTCTGCCACTATTTTATACCCATGGAGGGCTCCTCTTGTTCTTAGATCAACGGGCCAAATAATTGGATTGCTGCCGCGATTAGGAAATCCATCTTAGTAAGGCCTTAATCTAGTTTGAGTTAGGATGACTTTTCGCGACCATCCAGGGGCCATAACCAACTACAACTAAACTAAGATCATACGAAAAGCCTGCTATTAATTATATCTCAGTCGACACTTGGGCCAGTTTCAAAACAGCTAAGGCCTGAATAAGCACACTCTCTCATTAACTCTAGTAATTTCTTGCTTAATCTACCTCAAATCTAAATACCTACTATATCAAGAAATTATTACCCCGGGAAGATGGGAAAAATTACAATATTTATAGAATCTCATAAGATGCAGAATGGGCACCGTAAAGAGAAAGAATTCGCCCTAACATAATCAATGAATGAAGCAGGACAAGTCCTTGTATGCAATGATAGGGATTTTCTTTCTTAGCAACATGATCAATACAAGATTCACAATATGATGACCAAGATTAAATGCTTTGAAATAAATGAAAAACATTAGAAAGATTCATAATAGGATTAGCAAGATTCACAATACAACATGATCAATATTCGCAACATCTATCTACTATACAGTATCCTCTTCTGAGTATCATTTTCTCTTTTGGATGTAGTCGAAGTATCACTCATGACTCATCTATATCCTTGCCCATCTTAACGAATTCCCCTTTCCTGTAATCTATCACTACTATGAGGTCATGCTAACCGGCCCTACATTCAATAATTTGGAATGGAGTCAAGGCCCTTCCTTCTCTATTCTTTCTTAACGTCTAGCTAGCATTCTGTCAGGACAGTAATGAAGAATTCCCTAACCTGCTGGATAGGAGAGGAAGAATGAAATCCTGCAGCCAGAACAAGAAAGGACATGAACGGAGAAGAAAGCTCAAGAGAGTAGAACACAGAAAAAAGTAGGTGCAGCTATGAATAATGGAACCACATCCACTAGATTGCAGAGGATATGACTCCGTTCAAAGTTATTTTCTCCATCTACTATCACAGATGCTCAAGTTGCTTTCTGAAGCTATGAAAGTGAAGATCAACACTGCTGACGCTAAGCTACCCTAACTAGGGGAACCTGGAAGTAAAAGTTTGACACCAATTCAAAATACACAATCATACCCAGTTCAATATCAAATCAAAATAAAAAAACAAAGAGTTATGTGCACTTATTTCGCATCACACTCCTCCAATTATAACGTCTGCTGTATTATTCATCCTACAATGATTGACACTTTCAAGAAATCATTTCAAGGACTCCAATCTTTACAACTCAACCCCACATATAAAAAGACACAAGACTTTATAAGTTAACAAACAATTTTCTCGTTTGACTCTTAAGGAAAACTTGAATCATCATAGAAAAGAGTGACTTCCCCAATTTTTCCATGAAATAGCAAATTTGAATTTCTTTCGAGTTGGTGGAAGTATCTTCAACTCCACTCCACTCTACTCAACTCAACCTTAGTCTCAATCACTAGGGTCGGCTACATAAATCTTTTTCTGCCATTTCATACGATTCAATATCAAGTTACCGCATCGGCTACAGTCATTCCTGTCTTTCCATATTGCGAATGTCCATGTTAACTTTGGTCTGCCCCACCCCTCGTTGGATAAAAAATGATATCATCACGCTTCATAATTGGTGTACTAAGGGGCTTATATTGTATGTGATTAAACCATCTTAGGCAATTCTCTCAATTTCTTTATGCTGTAGTAGCGACTTTTACCGTTTATCATATTTGTTCATTAGAAATCTTATCTATTTATAGTTTTACCACATGTTCGCTCGTTTTAATAAACTTCCCACATTCGCTCGTTTTGGCCAGATCAGGAATCGTTCTCAACAAATGAAATGGAAAGGACATGCTAGTAACGGAAACAAGAAAATTTAACTAGGATGACCGGAACTAGGAGACTACCTGGATGACAACGGAATATGAAGGAGGCATCTGAAATGTCGGGTTGCCTTTTACAAATGTATAATGAACCTGCAAAAGTACCACAGAAGAAGCTAACATTTAATATAAAAACGGGTTACTGTCTCCTTAGGGATTAAGGATGCAGATGTACGATCCTATAGAACTGATCCTGTTCAATATATATACAGGATGTTATTGTTTACACTTCAGAACATTTGATTTCATTCATAATTTACTCTGCAATTCTCCATAAGAGAGCTACAATGTCAGCATTAAGAATCGCATTTTCAAACATAGTATCTAACTTTGAGCAAAACCCTTGAATGATACTCCCTCCACCCCAAAAGTCCCCTTTGAAATGGCACATAGTTTTAGGAGGGAAATTGACTTTGTGGATATAAGGAGACTGAGTGTGGGTCCATGGCAAATGTGTGACTACAATAATTTCTCTAATGTCCAAATGAGGAAAGATTCCATAGTGGACATTTATTTAGGGACATCCCAAAAAGGAATAAGGAACTCTTATCTTGGGATGGAGAGAGTAATATTTAAGTGCCTTGAAATTACAAGAAACCTTGGGTCACTTTCTAGCAAATTAAGAAATGACTATTCTACATTAATCAGCGAAGATGTCAATTACAAATTCAGTTTCTAGTTTATTTAGTTCTACAAGGTAGTCATCAAATAGCATAACTGTTCAACGCCAATAATTTCACTATTATTCACAAGTCACAACTACATGACTGCAGCAGTTTGTTTATGTGACTGTCTGAGAGTGCACGCAATATACTGTAATTTCATCTTATTTTGGAGAAGGGGATTAGTCACAAGAGAGAATGGTAGGATGGTGACATTTTTCTGTATTTCGCCCCTTCATTCTCACTCTTTGTAGCATATCTTCAGTGTGTGCCATTGATGATTTTTTATGATGAATAAATCCATACATCCTAGCTCCCTTTTTATACTCCCTCAATCTCAAAGATATTTGCCACAGTCAAAAAAAGCTCTACGTTTTATGGTTATCAATAACGCCTCCACTTTGAATGTTCTGTATAATTGCTTCACCTTGTAAATCCACTGCATAGTTAGAGGTATAACCAGAAAATATTAATTAATGGTCATTGAAGTGCTCAAAAACTGAGGCATACTAAAAAGGAAAGTCTGGTAATATAAATGACATGGACAGAGTATCTCGATGAACTTCAAGGTACATGCCATGTCTTCTGTTCATATCAACCAAACAATCTAATATGTATCTAATCATCTCAAAATAAGTCCTTTAATATACTATGAAAGAACATAATTCTTGCCTTGTACTTTTTCAGCTACTCGAGTAGAAATAATATTGTGATAACCTAAGCCTGTAAGTCTGGCTCACTAAATTGCCTGCCCTCAAGCTTTCTAACCCACCCGAGTCAACTAACTCCACCCAAAAGTCTATGGATGTGGCATCAGGATGCTACTAGCTTCCCCATTTGAATACTCGACGTCCCCATCAAAGCCGAGCCATGGTCACCAAGATCATAGTTCGAAGCAATGTAGGACCCAACAAGTGGCTCCTAATGAACCTCCCGATTGTCCCACATAACATTTTGCTCCTGCATATTCGACCATGAATCCGCTCAAACATTCGTAACGATCCAAGTCATGAAAGTCATTCCACTAATCCCCCCCCCCCCCCAACTAGCTCATCAGGCACCTAGTCCATGAATGTCATTGGTGCCCACTAGTAGTAAGCTGTCACTATATAGATCTCCATACTTCCCACATGTACATGTGGGATTGAGAAAAACAAATATACCACCAAATGCCACTGGATGCTCGAGCTTCATAGATAATTTCAACTGATCAATGTCAAGAAGATTCTTAAATAGCACTTTTTAAAGATAGAAGTAACTGAGAAAACTACTACATCGACTGTTTGACCATTTGGAAACACTTACTTGATGTCTTTCCTTCCACCTAGGAAAAAAACTGCTACCAAGAAGTTCAAAAATATGATCTCTCATTTCGTCATTTGTCACAAGTGTACACTTAAGCTTTACAGCAGCATACAACCAATACCTGAATCAGAGTGAGCAATAATTAGTATTACAACCAAGAGATATGTTGCAAAGTTACCGAGGCAGATATAATCATCATAAGAAATGCAGCAAATAAACAGGACTTCACCCACTTTATATTTGAACCGGATGGGTCACAACTCAAGATCATTTTGGGATCAAACATGATAAGTGAGAAGGGTGTAACTGTAACTTCACTAAGAAATGGACACTCATTTTGAGATTAAAAAGAAATTCTCAATAATGGACACTTGCAGACTTGCTTGGTGTCAAGAGAGTTTTTTCTTTTTAATCTAATATTGGCGTATATTCCAGAGCGTGTGGACAGATCATAACATTCATATTTCGAAAGATACTCCCTTTCCTTAATCTGAATAGAGAGGAAATATTTTCAGGTTTTCATTGGGATTGGCTTCAAGAGCTGCTGCTCCAAGGGCTTGGATCTTGCTTGGCACAGAAGAGTTATATACCTTAGTTTCCTCAATTACCTTTATTTTCTATGTACTTATTTATCTTTTCAACTATGATATTGAGGTGAACCTTCTTATTACAAAGCTCTCTTTCTCAAAATCTTCAGAATTATCCCCTCTCCCCCACCACCATCCAAAAAAAAAGATACAAGGGAAAAAAAAAGACATTGTGTGATTTTCAAAACATAGAACATACATATTAAGAATTGAATTACATGGAGCGAAAGGAAGCTTGATTAATGTCAAAAACTTGAAATGAAAAAAGAAAACCAGAACCTCCACCCCATACCCCGCGAATCAGAAATCAACAAGTAATTGTGAGTAGGGTGGTTTCGGTAGGGACCAAAACCTTATCACCATTACCATTGCCGAAATACCGGTAATACAAAATCCATTACCATTGCCCTACCAAAATTTCGGTATGGTAGGGTAGGGCAATGGTATTACCAATTTTCGCCCCATGATCCAGCTTCCTCCTTGAACAAATGTTTGATAATGGCGACTGGCCGCATCATGCGGCCCAGAGAGTCCCCAAAGAAGGTGCCTTATGGTTTCAGCATGCTTCTTGAGATGGGTAATCATGTTATGATCATAACATTGGAATTCTCCAGCTCCTACACTGCTAATACTTTCTGATGAATTATGGTAAGAAGGATTCCGAAGCTCACCATCTAGTGAAGACCAATTGAGATGCCCGTGATTGTGGAACCCATGAATGGTGCAAAAGCAGGACAGAGGTATTTTCCTGGATCCTAGCAGAGGCTGTGATAGCAGCTGCCAAATGCCTAGAAGAGCTTAAGTCTACCACAGGATATCGTTGTCTTGAAGCTCTCACAAAACTCTTCGCACACTTGCATGGGAGTTTTCCCATCAAGAAAAGGAAGTGCATTAACACCAAAAGACAGGCTAGGGTTCAGATTGTGAAATTTTGAAATTGGGAGTTGGCAGGCAGTAATTAATTAGTGTGTAATTTTTATGTAATATTAACAATAGTATATGAAATTATCAAATTGTCCTCACTGCGGTATGGTACTGGCATTAGCGTGGTAATGATATTCATTACCATTACCCTACCAAAAAAAATCGGCACGGTGCTGGTAGGGCAATTTTTCGGTAGATATTTTTTGGCAATTTTTGGTAGGGCATGATAGGGCAATCGGTATGGTAGGTCAATTGGCAAATACGATCATAATTTTATTTTATACATATTTTTCTATACTCCCACTGTCCCAAATTAGGTGTCTACTTTGAGCTTTTTGTGGAAATTAAAGAAGTTGACCCATACGTAATATTAGCGAAAAATGTACATAATCGCGTTTAGAGGTACCATCTTATTAATGCAAGTGGGCAATGAAAGTTCCGCCTCACTCATCTTCTACAATGAATCTTGCTATTGCTTTTTCCTTGTCTCCTTCATTAATCTCCACGCAATTGGACAACAATCCAACTAAAAAATGAACAATAATCATAGGACAACAATGGAAGCAACAGACTTGTATGAAAGCTTATGTGGAGAGCGTGAGTCTCTCAGGCTAGGAAATCATGATTCATGCTTGACTTCAACAAGTATCTCAAGAAGCTTGCCACGGGCCTTGCCCATGCATCTAGCTAGTTGTTATATATATTTGGTCAAAATATTGAAACGTTGCAATTTGGATTTCTATTTGAGGTCAGCTGGTTGATATCATGTACTCCAGTGCATATGCTTATTATTGAGAAATTAGAAGAAGTGAAATAGAAAAGAATTAAATTGTCCAGCTATGGTTATTTGGGTGTGTGTGAGTACTCTGCCTGTAGGTGTGTGTGCTTGTAGTTGGCCTTAGCCAATTTTGCTATTGTTTATCAATGGGTTTCATTGCAATTATGTTTTAATTGGTAACTGAACTTTTAAATGTTAGGAGTAATATGGGTATATGTTCAGGTGGTGTTGGTTCCACTGCCCATAAGAAAAAGAATAAGGAATACAAGTTTAAAAGAGTTATTTGAGAGGAGATTGGTTTGTCCAGTCCATGGTAATGAGTTTTTGTATGTGTTTGATAGAGTTGCTGTTACAAAAATGAGTGCATACTGCTGCTAGTTAAATGGCAAGAGTGGCTATAGTGCTTCCTTGTATAAAATATAGCTACGAATTGCCTTTGTTGGGTTAATGAAATGGAAGTTATTATTATGAACTTGTGTGAGTTTTGTGTAGGTATCCATGAGCTTAGTGCTGCTATTTAAATGATACAATAAGTCTAAGTAATCCTTGTATAAGTGATGGCTATGAATTCCTTTTGCTGTAAAAGTATGGGTGAGTTTGCTGGGAACTGTTTCCTCCAATTGTTTTTTTTTTTGTTGTTGTTGCTCACCGGTATCAAGGACTTCGTCCTTACGAATCCACCCGGGTCGCGCACCTAGCATTGGCGGGTGAGTCTCCGAGCGGAGGTTTTCTGCATACGGTGAGACTCGAACTCGAGACCTCCTTTAAGCGAATCCAAGCCGCTTACCACTTGGACCAACCCCCGTTGGTTTTCCTCCAATTGTTGAAACAACAGCCTTGGTTCTAATATTTTCGGATGGGCTTATAAGAGTTCAGGAAACTAAGTGAACTTCGAGAGACCATAACTTTCTCATTTTAAATCGAAACTTAATGATTCTTGAGCCTAACTTGCATAACTTTTCGAGTACTTTATGAACATGAGATTTGCAGAACCAAGAACTGTGCCTAATTTGCAGTAGATCATTTTGACAAGCTGTTCATATGGAATAGTTCATGGCTTATTGTTGCAAGTATTTACTTAAATTTTGTTCTTACGTTTCCGTGTTGTTTTGTATGTTAGACTAAAGTGTGTAGCTGAGGTTGGTAGTTACTTTCGGAGTCGTTTGGAGCAGCGTGTGCCTGCATGCATGCTCTTTATGTGTGAGGCTTTTGGTGTATGTAGAGACACAAAATATATATTTAAACATCTATACATATATGCATAAAGCTCTAAATGCATTTGTTAATCATCTTTATCCAAAATCTTATCAGATGCTAAAGACAGAAATTTAGTTGTGGACAGAGAACAAGATAAGGGCCAAGCTATCCTAAATGTAGTATAAAGGAACCATGATTCCGTCATATCAACTCCTTTAATTGTAAATACCGTAATTACATATTGGCATTTGTATTTGTATATTATCAAAAGATGCTTGGTTCTGTATTTCATAAATTACATAGATAGTAATTACCAAGACCACACTAAAGTTAAAATTTAGAGAAAACTAATATAATCACATGTAATTCCTAAATAACTAAAATTCCTAGGCTCACCTATCCGCTACGAATAATTTCCTATCCATTTTCTTGGCTTATCTAGCTCTTCTAGTTCCTATTGATGTGTAGGTGTATGTGGTAATGTAAAATGTGGGAAAGGCATTAGAGGATTCAAGTAAAGAGCTTTTACCAATCATCATTTGACCCAAATGGTGTTGCATACAGAACTCCTTGATCCATCCACTCGTCAAGCATGTCTCTATGAGAAGCACTCTCTAGAAGTTCCCGTACACGTTTTTTGTGCAAAATAACAAGTGGCCACTTGTTGCTCCTATTATAAAGCTCCTTAACAACAAGATCAAGCTGCTCTATAACAATTTTCACAAGAAAATAATGAATGAGTCCCAAATATTGGTTTCTCGGCCGAAACAACAAATATACAGAAGAATGCAGATCCAATAACTAACAAAAGATGTACAACCTGAGAGAAACTAAATCCACCCTCTGCAAAGTTCTGCTGGTAGAGACCAATATTTGCCCCATCCACTATAGCCTCGTATTCAGAATGTTGATCTAGCCAATTCTTTATGAATAAGTCCAAAAAAAAAGTCAATAAATTGAAAAGAGAATATACCAAGAGATTAAGAAAGGATTTAAGAAGTAGAATCCAAATAGACTGAATTAGGGGTAATAGTTCAAGTAATCCTAGAATTTCAAGGACCAAGCTTTAACATGCTAGATTGTCATAATGCCAAATAAAGCATAATAACATTCTAGAACTTGGAGTATATAAAATTGTTGTAGGCTTGGACATCATGCTGAGTTGATTTTACTGTCCTCAATTTTTAAGATAAGCTGTAGCAAAGAAGTCCCCACCCCATTGTATACACATTAAACTAATTACACCAAAAGTTCCAACATATAGTTTGGTATTCTCAATATCAATTTCAATTCACAACAAACTCTAACCAGAGGGAAAAGCTAGTCAAATCATTGCTCACCAGGAATTCGGTGAAATTGGCGTGCACCTCCCTTTGCATGGCCAAGGAAGCCACAGAATTTGCAAAGTTCTCAGTCTCAACCCTATCAATATCAACGCAAACCAACTGCTCCCCGCAAGAACAACAAACACCATCCCCCTCAACACTCGTCGTTCTCACCACCCATTTCCCCTTCCCAAGCCATCCGAGTCCATGCCACCCACCCCCATTTCTCAAAATGGCATCTTTAACCCGGCCTGCATCCCAGTTCACCAAACCGACTCCACTTCCCACCTCCCCACCAAACCAACCCTCAATAACCTCCCTAGTAGACTCACTCACACATCTTACAACCCTTCTCAACTTATGCAAATACTCATACACCTTCCCCTCATTCCCACACCCCACACTCACTTTCAACAATGCAGCAAGCTCCTGCTCCTCTACCTGCAAACCCACATTACCAATATGCTCCTCCACGGCGTAAGCCTTCTCTGCCTCCATTTTCTCGCAGAAACACAACAATGCAGGATCATATGACCTCAACCTGGGTACATCCCCATACTTCCCTAACCCCTTAACCAACTCGAAGGCCAAATCGCCGTCGCCCTTGGCAGCCGCCAGGCGGCCTACAGCGGTGATGGTGGCCTCGTTCGGATTGATTTTGCTCGACAACATGTGGTCAAAAATGCGAAAGCCCTGCTCAATTGCGAGTGGCTTGGAGTTAGAGCATATGTAAAGGAGGAGATTGATGTGAGATTGGGTGAGACGGATGTTGTGAGTAACTGCGGATTCATAGAGGGCAATCGCCCCAGCTACGTCCTTGTTTTTGGCGCAGGTTTGGAGGTCTAAGTGGAATTTGGAAACAGGGTCTTGGCACTTTTTCAGTTTTTTCTTGTTCTTGGTTGTGTGCTTGGAGGAGTTTGGAGTGTTCATGGGTGCCATGGAAGGCAAGGTTAACCCTCCTTCCCAAAAGCTTTCCTTCCTAAAACCCCTCGAGGGTTTGAAATCCCTTTCTTTTTGTACCTGTACCCTTCACTACTTGTAAGATCTAATCAAAATCGGAGTTTTGAATATAGCAATTGTTTGTGGTGCTTCCAAGTAACTATTTACAATTTCGAGGAAAAATAAATTTCCGCCCCAAGTATCCACCCGATTTCACTTAACCCCAGACCCAAAGTTGCACCATATGACCCTAATCAAAATACTTATCCCAATTGACCCCCCAGACCCATTCTGTACGAGATTTCTGTACGAAAAACGCATGTGCGTTGCATGTGATGGCTATATTGGTCATTTGACAATGGATTGACCATGGAACCCACTTGTGAAGCACCAGTACCTATCAATCTCGGTCCTACATTGGGATTTCTCAGAAAGCTTTTCCCTTTTGAGCCAAATCCATTCTCTAGATCTCTCTCTTCCCCCTCCCCTCATTCACTCTCTCTCTCTAGGGCAGGAAACTTAAGAGCCGCCGCCCCCTCTTCCTCTTCCTCTTTCTTAGCGAACTGGTTGTTCGGCTGCTTCATTTCGATAACGGCGATCCGTTTCAGGTATACCCAGAAGCTATCGAGACTCGTAATCCTCCCAATCCAGCTGGGTAGTACAGAGATTCCATATGGGTAGTACAGTGATTCCATCCCCGAAGTGATGGATTATATTTTTTTCTTGAATTTGGGCCTGTCGAAAACCATGGCAGGTTTGATTTTGGGCCTGCTGGAAACCATGGCCGAAAATCATGTGCGTTTCTTACTGTGTGTG
>JAOTQG010121535.1:0-10661 GCA_025631175.1 Iris virginica | reverse complement strand
GGATTATGTTTTACTTAGTTCGGGAGAAACTTTAAGTTTCTTCTTATATTTTGAACTTCGGGTTCAAATAGGTGTATAAGCTTTCAGCTTCTAATATACATGTATGACCATTCATCTCTAATACATGGGTGAACAACCGGTTCACATATATATAGCATAAATATTAATCGCAATAAAACATGGTATTTAAATATATATACAACAAATTCAATGCTATAATATTTCATGCGTAATCAATAATTAAAAATCAAATGTTATATGGATGTAATATGGGCAATCAACCAATCATGCGAGAATAAAATGCCATATAATTCTCAAGCAAACTTAAAATAAACCTCGTAAAATAAAGCTTGCAAATAAATTTAATACCTACCATTAAATATTAATAAGGGAGAATGTATCTCAAGCATAATTTATATGGTTGAATTAATCATAAAATAATAGCCCATAAAAAAATTTATGAGTTTAAAAAATTTTAATTTGGCCAAAATAATTTCCAATTAAACTCGTTACAATTAAATTAATAAATGGTAAGTTTTAAATAGTCGAAAAAAATAAATTTCGACAAAACTCCAAAATTTAATTGAAAATATTATAATTTAATTGGCCTAAACAATTTTTAAAATGTGGCTAAAAAACTGTTTTTAAAATAGTGAGGGACAGGACATCCCATTATTAAAATAGAGGAAAAACGATCATGCACTCCACCTTAGGCCCAAAGTAGAAAAGGTGGGACAGCCCAAAAATTTAAAAAATAAGGCTTAACCCAAAACCATAGCCCAGGGAGCAAGGAGGCTTTTCCTAATGTGGGTTGTTAAATGCCGGAATTTTTTACTACCTCTCCCTTAATACCAAAAATATCCCCGATATTTCAAATCTCTGCACTTGTCTCTTGCCCTAGATTTTTCCAATTGTTCATATGCAAAACTCACATAAACATTTTTAGTGATGATGCAAATTTCAAGAGTAATGAAGAATCTTGATTCAGTTTGCAGGCTTAGTGCTCCTCTGGAAAAAAAAAAAAAAAAGCAGCAAAAGAAAGAAAAATTCTTCCAGTATTAGCAATTTTATGAGGCCAAGGTGTACCGTGCCGAATCTACTAACAATGCCTTTTTCAACATAAATTTTCCAACCCATAAACCCCAATGTAAATCAACTACTGAGAGATTCAGCAACTAAATAAAGCCCAAAAAAATTTAGTGATTTCGCAACTACTGTTACAACCTCAGTTGTGATGCCATACGCTTTGTAAATCTTTCTCGCTGGTGCACTGGCTCCAAAAATTTCAATTCCAATGGCCTTTCCTCCGGTTTCAACAATTTTTCCCCAACGAAATTGATGCTGCCTCGATACTAACCCTGGCTGTTATAGCTGATGGCAGAACACTTTGCTTGTATATATTCATCTGACTTTTCATCATAGGATTTCCAAGAAAAAAATAAAAAAGGTATATTTGGTATAAAGGGGCGGTAGCGAAAAATTTAGAGGCGGCATTTAACACTACCCAAAATATTTTTGGTGAGTGGGTCATCGTAGTTCCCTAAGTTTGGGCTTCTTCTTGACTTATACTACTACTCTTTTTGTTTTTTTGTTTACGGTGTAAAGCTTTTGCTGCCCCGGGGGGGCCGGCAATGAAACAAAACAACAGGTGAAGACGAACAAATTATTTGTATGTTTTCTACAGTATACTATTGTTAATTAATGGTTGTACTAGTAATTGACAGCAATGCAAATGCTATTCCGCCAAAATCAAACCGTATGAATTAGCTGTGTTGTACATTAATTTTAATGCACAACAACAGTACTGCTAATGTAAGTTATTAATTTTTCTGTTGATTTTTCCGCCATACATATTTTTTATTTTTATTTTTTCCGAAAAATAGTTTCTCATGGTGAATCTAAAAACCAACAACCGGGACGCATGCTGGTTACCACCATTTTTTGTTAATATTCCAAGAATTGCACTATCTAACTTAACCCTAATACGAGTGAGTATTCTGAGATGGCTAAAGTCCTCCCCGTCGCTAAGAAGGTAGGTTTCCTCTTCGGTCATTTTCTTCTACATATGTTCTTTCTTCGTAGCTTCTCCTCATCTTCACTGCAAAGTTGACAAGCTACAAAGAAAGTCTACACTCTGTAGTTTCAAAACTCCCCCACACTTGATATGCTCCCAAATGCTTCTCACAAGCCAAAATTACACTCGAGGCTCTCTTAAGTCTTGAAGACCAATGAATCCAAATGGTGCAATGAATAAAATGAGACGCCACCGCCAGTCCCTCACGGCACAACCTACTATAAAAATGCCGAAAGCCCAATAGGCCCAATATTATATAATAATAATAATAATTTTAAAAAAAAAACACTCTTCACTTGCAAAATTGTATATAGTATTTGCATACTCGAGAAGTCCCCCACAGAAGTTTCTTTTCCACTGAACTGCTTTCAGAAATAATTCTAGAAGAATGGAAAAATGCCATGTATACATTAGTGTTGTGCAGTTGGCTCCAACATATAACACTTTGATACATGCTCTAAACAATTCTGTTGATTTTCACTGCACATTTAGCTTTGATGGTCTAAAACTACATCAAGTGCACATATCATTTCATTGTTTGCTCTAGAGCATAGGAGGTGACCCTTGTTGGAAAATGTGCACACTTTCTAACCAATCACGTTGCCCACTCTCTGACCAACCACAGACTGCCATATCACACAAAGAAGTTTCATGAGAATAGTGTGTGACCCTAGACTTGATCTCCCTCCATATGCCTACTTGCCAGTTTGCCTCCTTAGACTACAAGAAGGTCATGACAAAAGCACTATATTTTATACTCCATCCCGTCCCAAAACAAAACGGGGTATCAAGCACCTTCAATTTGTGACACTCATTTTGGGACAGAGATAGTGCTTCATAACAGAGTATTTTCATTCAACTTTATGGTGTTGGCCAGTTTCAATGGTGCCATATGAAATAACAAAAAGTTCTAGGGTTATACAGATCATGACAGTGAGAAAAGTTTTACTTCCACAAAAATATGTAAATCTAGATACCTCTGGGGAGTTAAATAAGCTGTACAACAGCAGCAATACGTAAAGCCCCATTTTGGAGAAGCTCACCAAGCTCATCGAATAACAAAGCTGTACGCCAACCCCACCCCTTGGGAGCTTTTGGTAAAAGTGTTCCGCTCTGTTTGATGTTGCCAAACACTAAGACTTCTCTTTTTGAGGGACAAATCAACTGGCACATGGTCAATTGAATTAAAAATCCGTAATGAGCAATCATCTATTGTGAATCAGTTTGTATAATGATTAGTACAGAAGCTGACAATGTTCAATAGGCTACCTGATAACGAGCAGTGACTTTTTCACGTAAATCCACATACATATGAACCTGAAATAGAGAGCTAAGCCTGAACAGTCGAAATTATGGACTTCCGCTCCGTAATCTCGATGACCAAGAATAGGTACTTAAAAAAGAATTGATTAACTTTTGCACACGAACATAGTTCATTTCTTAGCTTGGGATCTGACTAACCTTTCTTAGTGAATCTGTGACCTCAGCCTTCCTTCGATGAAGAAATAATCCTACAATTATAAGTAGCAAATCAGTAAATAATTGAAGAAGCAGTCGTTTTTAAAGGATGAATAGAAACTGTGATTGTATCAACCCTTCATCTGCTGAGATTTTACCTAGAGTTCGGCGCCCTTGAGGATCTTCATCGCTAAAAGCCTGGACACTTACCTATGTGGTTTGAAGTTAAATATTAGTACACATAAGCCAAGAAGAATGTGCAAATTCATTGCAAATACAAGGCAGTATAATGGATGCTATCTACATACCTTCCACAAGGAACCAGCATAAAAAACTTCTGGAGAGTGCTTCACTTGGCCATCACAGAGCCGATGCACCTCCTGAAATTCAACCCTACAGAACAAGCAAAGAATAATTAAATAATAAATAAAGGAACCTTCGTAGCCCCTGACAAACAAGTTTTCAAGTCATAGTTGAACATGATTGATTACTAGAAGTGTAGCACTTGTTAATTGCAATGCTAGCAACAGAAATTTAAGCTTGGGCTAGATTTTGTACAGAATTGCTCTCAAAATATAGCGTGGACATGGACACGAGTTTTGACATAGTAAAAAATTGACTACAAGGGGGCACATAAAAGAGAAGTGTGTTGGCTTAATGCGATTTGACTAAAAATTTGTGGACCCTATTGCTAAGGCTTAAGTTTTCAAACAACTTAAAATAATAAAATAGCATCAAAAGCGCTTGAATAAATGCCGCAGCAGGGAGTTATGTCAGTTAAATTTCACACATTTCTTATTAATTACTCCCTCCGTCCCAAAATGAGTGTCAATTTAATCGTCCCAAAATGAGAGTAACTTTTTCAAATATCAACTAATTTGATCCATAAAATTATAATATTTAGAAACTACACTAAGAATATTACTCCCTCTGATCCAAAATAAGTGGAAGGTTTGACTTGGCACACTATTTTAGGAGAATTAGTTGAATTGAACAAGGAAATAAAGCGAGTGGTTGTAGTTTATTGTTCATGGGGTCAAAAGAAGATTTGTGGCTATAAATGAAAGTGGAGTTTCCTTAAAAAGGAAATGTTCACTTAGTTTGGATCATCCTTAAAAGGAAAGTGTAACAATTATTTTTGGATCGGAGGGAGTATAATTTTTATGTTCCGCTAATTTTTGAAAATACGACTAAAACCTAACCAAATATCCATCCGGAGATCAATCAAGCTGACCCAAAACTGACACTCATTTCGGGACGGAGGGAGTAAGACCTAAGGTGAAAGATGCTTTTTGTATCCACATAAGAAAACATTACTGAAATCCTTTCCCCAGCTAGCGCAAAAGAGTAGTCACCCTAATCTTTCATTCCGGGTTAGCATGATTTAATCAGATACAAATAAACATGTCAAATGAAGGATATACTTACGAAAAGCGAAAGGGAGGGAAATGACTTAAAGGTGTTTTCATATCCAATGATATAGAATTGCTTGAGTTATCCCACTCAATTCCAATGGCATCCTCAGTAGAATCTAGCATCTGCATAGGAATACCGCTGCTACTTGTGCCAGCACCAACTAGTCTGCTTTGCATATCCACCTCATACCCTCTCTCATTTTGCTCCCCACTGTTGCTGGCTCCTTGGCTGAGCCCAACTAAAGCGGTCAACCCATCCCCAGCAAGGTCTCCATTGTTGTCAGCTCTATTCTCTGGATCATCATTACCAAGAGACTGTTGGCAGTTTCGGTTTCCCACATTAAAAGGTACACGAGAGAAGACAAAACGTGTCGGAGGCCAAGCAGCTGCAGGAACAAATGTAGATCCACGGCCAAGACCAGCTAGACCATCAATAGGTCCCCTAACATGCACTCTGACAGGCCTAAAGCCATTACCTTCACCTTGCGAAGAGTCAGTTACATATACGTTTCCTATACCGCTCGATGCAGCATTCTGTTCGTGCTCTTGCATATAATAACCAGCAGTAGTAACTCCGCGAGGAAATCCATATTGCTGCCTACATTGACAAAGCATACTGACATGGCAGCAATTTTTGCAGGTATCTGCCCCAATTTCGTGCACCCGTTGGCTCAAAAGCATCTATAGTATAAAACATTATCATGTGTCAGTACTGAAAGAGCAAAGATCTTAATATAAGGGGTGGGGAAGGGGAATAAGATGGAGCGAGAGAATATTCCTCAATTCAACTCAGCCTTAGCCCAATCATTTGGGGCCCACAGAGGAATTCACACACCAGATAACTCAGCTAAGCCTAGTCCTAGTCACACACATAAAGAAAGAAGAAAAACGATCTCGCATTGTTGATGCCAGTTGGTTATATAAGCTACCCAACTCTCTTGCTGGCTGATGTGCTGCAGGCTCCATATATCAAATATCCTAAATGGAACAAAGAGATCTACCACATATTTCCAAAATGCATAATGTTTTTCTGTCTGAGCGGGAGCAGATAGAAGAAACACATAAATTTACGGAAATAAGAGTTAGTCTAACCACCTTTCTTGTATGTCACAAGCAAAGGACCAGGAACCATAGACTCTGTTATCCTTGTGCGTAAATACTTAATAATTAACAAAAAGTAAGGAGACAGATTTTAGCTTACGACCTGCAGCCAAAGACCATCATTCACCGATTTGCAAGGGAATCCCATTTCTTCAAGCTGCTTTCTCACACTTAAAAGTGCCTCGAAACTCATATTGCAATACAAAAGAGAGCCGCCTTCAAAAATATTAACAAATGCATCATAATCATCTTCGTTCACCCCACAAATCCCTTTTGCACAAGTCTTAACCTCTCTTCGCCCGACAGTCCTACCACCCCATGACAGAGGCATTCCACATCTTCCCCATTCGTTAGACATGAGATCACTACATGATGTGTTACTTGTACTGCAATGCCTTTGTTCACCACCAAGCCAACTATTATTATTCAATTGATAGCAGGACCCCTCTTCAGATGGCCCCTCCATAGGCACAGTGTCAGCACCCAGTATACTTGCTCCGCCAGCAACAGGCACTTCTGCATAAGAACGAGAGGATCTAATTTCTGATGAATATGAAGGTTTGCTCGATGAATGGTGTTCCACGTTACATACATATCTGGGCTCTGTATCAAACTGACTGCATGAGGCTTGTTGCACCGGTTGCTTGGAATCAACTGCCTCAGTCTGGGAGTCTACTACACAGTTTGCAAGATCAACCAAAATGGTATGAGCTGTATCTCCACCATCAAGTTCATCTTTTAAACTTATGCGACCAACTCCAACTTCAGATGCCACAATCTGATTATTTCCATCAACCAAGGCAGCTTTTGCATGGAGAATATACAATGCCAGTTCAAACCTTTATCAAAAAGAAACAGGGATGTTAACCAGCTTCATTTATAATAATTCGACTTGTTAGTCACATAATTTTAACTAGAAGTAGCCTGAATGCCCCTAACCGTTTCTCTTCACTAGGCACCCATAGTTCATCTGAGGTTAGCAGTGCATGCAACGTTTGAGGAGAAAGTTTTGGAAGCACCTGTCAAGGATGAGTGCACATTAGTTACGAATTAAACAAGAATATTCCGCACTAAACAAAACTAAGAATCAAGGATGCATAAAGGAAAAAAAAAAAAAAACTCCTAAAATGATGAAAACTCTATATATATATATATATATATAGAGAGAGAGAGAGAGGGGAGAAGAGAAGAGAAGAGAAGTGAAGTGAAGTGAAGTGAAGTGAAGTGAAGAGAAGAAAAAAAATTAAAAGGAAAAATAGAATCAAAAGGCATTATATGTCTAGTGTCTACAACATTGAAATGCATAAGACGGAAACACTACGCGGAATCAACATAAATAAACATCTTTCAAATTACATGATTAGGAAATTTGACTGCAGCCTCCAGTACCAGAAAGCTTGAAAAAACTTAGAACGCCAAACTTGTAACTGAATTCTCACTGTCCTAAAACAATAGTCCTTTCCTCTTTTATCCGTCCAAAGTCCAAACAAAATAGTCACATTTTCTAAATAGCACATAAAATTGACTGAATTTCTTAAAGTACCCTTATATAAGATACTAGTGTATGCCCGTGTCTTTCGAAAGAAAAAAAATTAACTTTAAAAATTAACATTCTAATTAATATAAAAGTTAAATGTCATAACTAAATTTATTTTAAAAAAAATGTTATGATCAAATTTATAAAAGCTTGTAAGTACAAAAGTTAGTTATATTTAAAAGTTTTGAAGTGAAAAATGGGGGAAATGAGAATTGAAAAAAGAAGGAATGATGTTTAGAAATAAATGGTTGAGATTGAAAAATTTTAAGGGTTGAGATTAAAAGTCGATTTTCTTGTTCATAGTGTCACATCAATGAATAGTAAAGTATGAGTTGTTTTATATTATAGATACCACCCCCGGCCACCAAATACGAGGCAGCAGTGGCTTGTTAAACTTAACCAGAGTTTCAATGCCGGCCGCAGGATCTACGGAAATGACTTATCTCAAAAAATGTCACTCACACCAAATATATCACCTCTCAAAATCAATCTTTGCAAGAAGAGAAAAAAGAGCAAAGAGCGAGATGAATAGTCGGGAAACTGGTGAGTACGACAGAGAGAACATTGCTCTTGTGGGATTCAAACCCCGAAGTGGAAGTGAAAACATAAGTAAATTTGCAGTAAGTTAAGAAATAAAACCCAGTCTTGTGATTCCAGATCTGCAAATTTTAGTTAGTCGCTGAAGGAAAAGAGGATTAGGGTGGAGAGAGAGAGAGAGAGAGAGAGAGAGAGATAGAGAGAGAGAGATAGAGGATGGGGGAGGGAAAGGGAAAGGGAGAAGAGGAGGGAAGAAGATGGTGGGCACTGGTAAACTGAGGAAGAGAGAGGGAAAAGAGAGGATGATGATGGCAGGCGTGGGTGGCTGTGGATTGAGGGAGGAAGACGGTGAGGGCACAATGGAGAGAGAGAGAGAGAGAGAGGAGAAGGGGGGGTGGCCAGTGATGGACAGAATATGAGATGGAGGAGGTTAGAGGTTCAAGTCATCCTGAGGATCTTTCTTAATTCTTTTTGGCACCTCACTTATTTTATGATCACAATGTGAGCACACTTCATTGAAACTGTTAAAGCATGATATACATTGTTAGCCCTTCTCTCGCAAAGAAGCTTTCAGCACAGATTATATATAACACGAATACACTATTGAACATCTAATTTAAAATCAGATAAACGAGGTAAGAAAGAAAACTTGCAGCTAGCAGAAGAAAACATTCCAGAAACATGCCATCAGGGATAGAGCATTCACTTAAAAGTAAAATGCTACAAAACTAGTGTTTGAGGATACAGGAAGTGGAATTGACAAGTCACAAGAGGCCACTTACCAAGAAGGTCAAGAGTACAATTCGCTAATAGTGCTTAAAACTATGGAAAGTGGATTATACAAACTTAGGAGGCCCACATTATGGCCACTTCAGAAGACCAGGCAATATTGGTCTTTAAATGTTTAATACAATTCGCTAATAGTGCTTAAAACTTATCATTCACTAATCATATTTATTCAAGATGCAGGATTGATAATTAGATGCATCTCGAGTTCACCCCCGGCAGAAGTAAATTTCTTACCATACCTCTTTCAACTCCAAGGCCCCACCTTGACAGAGGTAGCCCCAGCAAGCAGTTCTAACACGTTCTCCATGAATACCATAATCTTGGCTCTCTGCGAACACCTAAATCGAAAATAGATGGCGTCAAAGAAAGAATAAAAGGGGAAATATTATACAATACTATAGCGCAATTGATATGAACCTGATATGCTAAGAAGTTTGAAGTCCACAGTTCAGAAATGATGAAGTCAGTGCATATAGCACACAAGTCCTGCATTGAACAAAATGAACATGTAATTGACTCAAAAAAACTACAGTATTCAGGCAAGGGCAGAGTATAACACTCCATGTCAGCCAGCTGCCTACACCAAAATTGTTGTGAAGAACTTGGGTAATAGTAAAACATACTCCCTCCGCTCAATAATAAGTGTACACTATTCCTTATTGGGATGTTTCAAAAAAAAAGTGTCCACGTTCCTTTCTAGGTGTAGAAAAGATGGATTGTGTCCACTAATTTACTTGGGACCCACCTCCAATTCAATTGTATCCACAAGCTTTACTGGCATTAAGTAAAGCATACACCCTCTGTTCCATAATAAGTGTCCACTATTCCTTATTGGGGTGTTTAAAGTATAGAAAAGAAGGATTATATCCACTAATTTACTTTGGACCCACCTCCAGTTCAATTGTATCCACAAGCTTTACTTTGCATTAAATTACATGCAAATAGCAACATGACTTTTATTTTGGAACGGAGGAAGCATAACCTCTATCGTGGTTTAAATCAGATAAATCAGATACCAACAACTCCAGAAAGCATTAATGCGAAATGTTAGAACAAAAAGATTTTCTGTACATAAAATCTTACGGCATTAAGCAACATAGAGCACAACAATTGCATGCAGTATACAAATATGAGTTACCTGAAGGTCAAGAAAAGATGCAGCTGCTAGAACACGAAATGCATTGTCATCGTTAAGCTTAGGGTGATGTCCATAAAGATAAGCCAAAGATAAAGCAATTGCCTCTCCATTAACATTGTTGTCATCCACATGCAAGTTCAAAATTGGAGCATTGGCTTCTTTCCAAGGGCCATGAAGCATGTTCCTGTAGACCACGGCACTTCAAACATGTATCCTAATATCAACACGCATGCATGAAACAAGGAAACCAGCAGGTCTACTGATAGCAATTAATCATTTCTCGGATCATTGGAATTCTTAACTCTTTTTTATTTTTCTCTTTTTAGTTCTAGTTATTTATATATGAAAATTCGAGAAATAATCAGATATTTGTCAATCTCAGCTTCCTTTATTTTCTTCTCCTTTTCCCCCCATTTTTAAAATTTTTATAAAATAAGAGACGAATGAGAAAGAATAAAAGTGGGCAGCTGCTGAACTCGGGTTCATATCCTAGTTGTATACAAAGAAGAAGAAATGCAGAAAATTGTGACGCCTTATGATGGAAGGTCGCCAGGGTCAGTAAGTTCAGCGAGCTCTTCACAGCTGCGAGGACCAGAATTGCGAGGACCAGTC
>JAOTQG010121524.1:0-10662 GCA_025631175.1 Iris virginica | reverse complement strand
TTCCAAATATTTCTGCAGCAACACCGAGGAAAACAGATTTCAGAAGAAGCATGTTTCAGTTTTCAAATTGGAAAAAATAATGCCAAATCGGCTTTCTTATTTTAACAAACAACTTTGCCAAGCTTATAATTTCTGTGGCAATGAGTTGTTTTCGTCTGACTCCAAATATACGAATGAAACGAGTAGTATGGGTTGAAGACAGTAACATGAGCCTCCACCAGCATTATATAGCAACTTATAGAGAGATTTTCATCTCGATATTTGGCTGTTCTATACAATCGAATAATTCTTTATCATTAGAATATTTAAAAAGTGAAAGGCATACCTTTAAAGTCTGGTCGTTGGCCGTACTTGATAGTACTGATGAAACTTTCTTGGGACGAATCCTTTTGCATCCCAGATCCATTATGATGCAAACAACCAATTTCTTCAGTTTCCTTGTATTCTTTCCCTACTGAAGTCCTTATTTCCCAAAGATGCCATAAACCAACAACAAGACCGCCAAAGAGAAAAACACTTACTGTCATACATGCTATAAAAAGAAGGCCTTTGTACCACCCAAATGCTATTTGGCGAGGATTAACGTAATAGAAATCTAGCAAACCAAGAGAAATCACCAATCCAACGGTAGATACAATCAAATATATTCCGGACCATATGATATTTCCTGTTCCAACTAAAACAGACATGCCACATTTGCTGGGAGCATGAAAGACAGAAGAGTTCACAGATTTTGGTATTTCACCCTCCTCCTGCAGTTAAAAAGACAAATAGGTGTAACTACAAGCTTTTGTTAATTAATAACCTTAAATCTATCCAGGAAATTGATTTAGAACTATTTATACCACTGTAGATTCAGTTTCCCTAGTGACATAAGTTTGAATCTCAAGATTCAGAGTGTTGGAAAAATCCGGACAGAGTGACCCAATGTCAAGTGAATGAAGAAGTGGAAGCTCATCCGATTTTTTCACAGCCCAAATTATCAATATATTTCTTGGCAGACAAGGCTTGTTATCCCTAATACTGAGTAGAACATCGCTCAATATAGCCAAGAAGGGTGAAATACCAATGCCGCCTGCAACTAAAATGAGGTTTTCATACCTATAAAAAAACAAGGGATGAAACAACTAATCAGTCATGACAGTTCTAAACATTGAATGAAAAATCAGCTGTGTTTGAGGCTGTAAAGTTCCTTTAAAGTACATACGTCAAGTGGTATGGTGACTCATGCCCATAAGGCCCCTCAACAGAAGCCTTCAGCTTGAACTGGGGTTGCAGGAGCTGGTCTGTTTCAATTTTCTCCTCAGAAGCATTCAAGATTTGGCTTCTTAGTTTCTCTGTCCAATCCCCAAGAACCTTTATGAGGATTGTAAGGTGATTTCTACCCTCCAAAGGACTAGAAGAAACACTAAAGGGGTGCCACTGCAGCCAAGACAGTTCTCGACATTGAAGGAAAACCCAACTGAGGGCATTGTACCGTAGATCTGCATAAGCAAAAGGAGGATATGAATAAATCTTGATGAGATGTATGAAATGAAGATTGTCCATGAAATGCTAATATTACTTGCAGGTTTTGAAAGAACTAGTTCCACAGTTCCTGATGGAAGGCATTTGGCAGAAAGTACGTCCACCGTCCTCCGTGACTGACAGAATCTAAGAAATCGGTCGAGCATGAAGAGGAATATTCCAGCAGCAGCTATACTGAAGATAAAATCCCCAACGTGCAAGGCAAAGAAGACAACAAACACAATATATAGTTGGTGAGTGTAGAAGAATAGTTCAAAGTTTATCCTCCTCACTGGTGGGAGTGATGTGACCCACATAAAAAGACCAGCTAAAAGGCTGATAACTCCTGGGAGATTGGCAATGCCACTACTTCCCCAATCCAATAGCTGCATAAGAAAGAAGAGAGAAGACTCAGTTTCTTTGTCGATTTGAGAATTGAGGTCTATGCAGTGGGAACGGGTCGAGCACTCGAACTACTTGTTCGAAACTGAAACATGTGACAATCATGAAAGAAATATATGTATTTATGTATTATGGTTATTCTCTAAAAGAAATAAACTCTTTACTCAAAATTCAAAACCATGGTATTTCACAAAAGATTACTAGCCTCAGTGCAATTCTAAATCTCAGAAAAGAGACACAATGTCAAGCAGGGGTAGAAGATAATCTTGTTTGCTACTCCATCCTTTCCTCATACATAGCCTACCTGCCATCCAGTTATCTCCTTTCCCAATTTCTAGCATATTTAGTGCGATATTGTTAAATTCCACACCAGTTTTCTGATATTAGACACTATTACCACAAACCTTACAAGCTTCTGTTATATTGACTTCTCTATCAACCAAACAAGCACCATGTTTAAAAGAAGGGACCCCTTGCTTGCTGTTTCATTTCTTATTTTTGTTGATTTAGCTTACTGTTAAGTCACCTCTTAATATACAATACCACTTCCAGCCATATTTTCGCTAGTTTTCTATCAAAACACTTTACCAGGTTTAAGTTGTTAGAGACCATACCTCTAAGCCTACTAGCATTTGACTATTAATTCTTAGCATCTACCGTATCAATATCATGGAAGCAAATTGAGTAACACAACAGCCATATATGTACTTAAGATATGGAAAATGCCTAGACATGCAGTTTTTACTAATTTCATATCCCGTTTTCTTGAACTATTATGTAAAATTTTCCGTACCTTCAGGAGAAGTTTAAAAATGACAGTTTAATTTATGTTTTTAAGGAAACCTGTAACGCTCTAATAGCATAGTGAGGCTTAGATTCAATAGAGTTCAACCTGCATCAGGCTTTAGTTAAGCCAAGATGAATAGCTTCGCAAACCCAAAATTTGACTCCAATACATTGCTTAAGCTTATAAACAGACTATGTACATTTGAGGGTTTCTTAGCCAACAAGAAATAGATCTATAAACAGTGTGTGTACTATTTCTCATATGGTATGCATGTAGATGCAACTTATTCAACGTGCATGAATCAGTAAGCACTGCATTAAGAAACTCACCTCATGTATCAGGCGACCCTGCATCGCCCAAGCGACTGCATAAAACACACCATGTAGAGTAAAGAGCACCATTGTCAGATGTCCCAACCACACATGATATCTAGCTGCATGCTCAAAAGGGATATCTATCAGCCGTAGAAGAACTGATCCCCTTGAAACTGGCAGAAACAAAAATACCAGGCAAGTCAACCCAATGGCACCAAAGCGAAGTCCAGTCAGCTCCAGCATTAAAGAACTGAAAAGTCCAATTCAAAAAGTAAAACTTAGTACAACGCTTAGGAGTAGTCTGATGCTTAGATAGCAATGAAGGAGAAGAGATAAAAAACTAAAACACAAGAGTAGTGGCAGAACCGCAGAATACTTGATAGCTAATATATCATAAATATAAGGCTGTTCTGTTCTGGTAATTTGTTAACATGTTAAGTGTGAAGATTGTCTAATCTTCAGTAATTCTTAAAGGTTTAAACTTGGATTTATACCAATTCAATTTATAAAGAGTTTCGAACCCATATTGGACCAAACATTATACAAGAGTATTTAATTTTGCATATGCTCATGAAATTCAAGTTAAACTGAGTCTTCAGCAGAAGTCTGAAGAAGGAAAATCTCCTTATCCATTGAGGGGTTGCAAAAGAGTACCAATTCAATAAAGCAGCCTGCCAGAAGCTTAAAATAAGCCTTTAGAATATAATTGGACAGAGTACATTTCATTCTTCACTCACTAGAGATAAGATGAATAACAATAACAATAAGAAAGAAACTACTTTTGTGTCCCTCCTTGATGAACTTTAGCTTAAGTCATGTACTCATGTTATCCAACTAGTTTCCCAAAAACTACGGTAATCACCAAACCCGTAAAATGAAAAATGGATAAGGAGAAGAAGCATGAAAGATTTTTCTGAACAGGAATTAACGTACAAAACAACCCTCTATCAATATAACCCAAAAATAGTTGGTTTAAGAAAAGTTCCAACAAATGCAATGATATCTACAGATGGACAAGACTTGTGTGTTGTAAGCCAGTCAGGTTTCCCCAAAGAGGATTGTCTTAAAACTGTAATTGTTAGAAAAAGAAACCATCAGCAAGATCTAGAGCGGGATAACATGTTTGAAAATGTTGTCCGTTACAACTCATTTGAGCAACCTACGAATCTTTCACTGAAAAACTTCAATTCTAAGAGTTAGCGGGTTCTGGAAACCCAAAAGCATGAACAGTTTAGACTTTAGAGGCTGAGAGTATTAAGCTTAAAACCACACATAGCTTAAATTCCAAGAAAATGCAGTGGTATTTAGCCAGTCGCAGGGTTCCAATACCTCTTATCCATAGTGAGCTCAAATACGGATAACAAGTTGTAGTTCTGGACTGTATATACTGAAACAGCCCAAACTGTATACAGAGAAAATAAGACGATTCCAATCAACTCTGCAGCAGAAACAACCCCAAATGGTCCATCTACAATAACAGGGAATGTCCACAAGCGGAAACGAGCATATTTTGGTTTCTTCACCCTACATGAAAATTTTCGAACATAATAGCATGTATAAAAACCCAAGTAAAAAAAGTGTGCATAACATTTATAACTAGAGAGTGATTCACATACTCTTGTACGTCGTCTTTAGTTATGATAAGATATGTTATACCAAGAAATGCAATTATGATAATCGGGCCGCCATAAATCAGAAGTATACTGCCTGCAGTTCAATATAGATTAGATGTCAACTATGATCAACAACTATTGACTAACATGAAAGACGAAAATTGAAGCTAGCTTCAGACAAGGAAATTACCTGTGATCCCAAACAAAGTTCCACTGGTAGCATTAACAGAATTCTTGAACAAGTGGTCCACAGAGTCCAATGGTGATAGAGAAAGGAAAGTTGCCCAGGCAATGAAAATGGCCCACATTGCAAATTTGAGAACCCATTTGGTAGAAGATACAAAGCAAGGTGTCCATGGATTGGCATAGGTACCATTAAAGCCATCTTCTTTGCTTGAAAGAAGAGGCTGTTTAGTAGAGTATTCTCCCATTGGAGAAGCAATACAGCAAATAGCTTGTATGCAGTGTTTGTTGGTATGCCTTTTTCAGTTCTGAATTGAAAAACCCAATGGATCATCTAGCATTTATATAGAGCAAGAAATTCAGTTAGGAAAAAACCAATCAAAGATTTTGGCTAGGTACATGGTATCCTGAAAAAAGTTGGACCATGCATCATCAATTTTCATTTTTTAGATTAGAAATGGATGTCCTCCATTCATAATTCATTTTTTTCCAACATTAATATGATTATTGTTGATAATGAGATGAATACAAACAAATTCACAAAAATTAGGATTAAATATTTCATTGATTAGTGTTAATATTTTGTTTTAATTAACTAGTTTTGGTGCAATTTTTTAAAATTAAATATATTATTTGATGCAGTAAAATATTAATTCAAAAAACTTAAAAATTAGAAAAAATATGGAAAGGATTCAAAAATTTTAAAAATGGGGGATCATGAAAATTTTCAAAAAATAAAAAAATCAAGAATAAAAAGTGAAAAGAATAAATTATTAATATAATTTCAATTTACTAATTGTTGCTTTCGCCAGGGACATGACATTACTAGTAGTACCAGGTAGGCATTGTGCAACCAAGTGACCACCAAGAATAAAGAATAAAGCTTAACAGAGACATGAGACGATGTTGTCCACAAAAAATTGAAGGAAAAAAAAATAAAAAAAATCAAGGAATGGGAACCAAAGGAATTTGCGAAGTCCAGAATTTCGGTTTCATTTATGTGTCTCTTTTCCTTTGAAAGTTTGGCTCACAATAATTATTATTTTAGCTAAATTTAATACTCCCTCCGTTTCACAGTAGATAACATTTTAAATTTATGCATATATATTAAAAAATAATATATAGTGACAAGTATATCTTTATTAAATAGTCTCTCTTTATTCATAATAAACAAAAGTAAATATAAGTAATGTTTATGGATAATTGAAATAATATGAGGGGATTTTAGAAAAATAAGATTAAAAATATTTTTTAAATTTTAAAATAATAATTACTTTGAAATAATTTTTTTATTTATTAAAAAGGTCATCTATTATGGAAGGAAGGAAATAGTTGCCAATACATCACATTTAGATACTTTGAGGGACATCAGTTAATGAGAAAATTACAAGAAGATAAATGTGGTATTGTACTTCCTTAAAGAATAAGTAGAGTTATTAGGGGGAGCATCCACTAAAAATCTAAATTACAAAATGAAAGAATCATTAAAAATTCTTAGATCAACATTAAATTAACGATTTACGGAAGAATGGAAAGAGAATAAAGCAAATGTAAGAAAAGTATGAAATCAAAACTTGTTTAATTACGTGTTTTTTTATTTTTTTAATGTAAATATTTCATGATCTATAATTTAAAATTAAAATTAAATTGAGGGTTTTTGTTCAAATTCCATTCTCTTTCAAACAAAAATTTACGATGTATATATTTTGAGAATATTTTTTACTTTAAATCTTTACTATATTGACGTTCAATTTTTAGTTTGAATCTTTATGTTGAAACTTCAATTTTTGAGGTTATCTTGATGATAAGTCATATAATCCACCTTAAGCTAATTACATGATTGAATCACTTACAAATCATGCGCCAATATCAATCAAAAGATGTCAATTAAAGCCACTGCTAGAAAGTTATCCAATAGCTGCAGTGAATTCAGCGACGAACATACGTCGTTGCTAAATTGCGAGAGAAATCGTCGCTGTATTGGTAGGCTCTGTCGCTAAAATGAATGACCCCGATCAATGGAAAATCAAAGGATTTTGCGACGGAGTAAAGCCCGTCCCTATTCTCACTCTCCGTCGTAGAGTTTGGCAGGAATTTTGGCGCACAATTCTGCAATGGACTCCGTCGCAGTTTTAGTAGAACCAGCTCTGTGATACTTTCTAAATACTTAATAACTGTTTTACTCCTAAACTTTGAAAACCCAATTTCTCACAAGAATCAATAATGTCTATATCAAGAGGAAGTAAGAGAGGAAGGGGCACAACAACTCAACCGCAAGGAGCACAGAGGAGGAATCTCACAAGATATTCAGATCATGTCACTACAATGGACAACATTGAAACAATTAATAAAGTTGTTATTTTAACAATCAAATCATGAATACAATGGGTATTGAGCTTGATTTAAGAGCAAGGCTTAATGCTATGGAATTAGTAGCTTGCTTTCGACCGATTGGCCTTTTCATAATGTAATGACATGTTAATTTCTTGATACCTATATGCATGATAAATGAACCGATGAAGTAAAGTTCTGGCTGGGTAACCATGATTATGTTTTGACAAAGAATGGTATTGCTAATATTTTTCATTGACCAGACGAGAACACTGATGCTTTGCCCGAAGGCGACGATGCCGAATTTTGGCATAAATTGACTGAGGACGTGACGGTGTGTATGAGAAAGCCAACATCTCTGCTATGAGATGGTATTTGTATATATATTTTCATAAAGTTCTTGCTCATACAATCACTGGAAGAAATGATAGCCATCACAAGGGTACTCAATGTGATCTTGAAATTTTATCTAATTTTCATTATTTCCGTCCTATCGATATAACTGTTATACTGCGAAAAAGGTTTAAGCATGTACATGCAAGAGGTACAGGTAACATTGTTACCAGTGGTTTTATTATTACTATTATTATGCATGTGACTACGTTTAAGCCTGAAACCAATAACCTTTATGCTACTGAAGGAGAGGATGAAATGTAAACAATTGATGGTGAGGTGATGTTTCATATGAGATTAATTGGGAAGAGCTCAACTTATGATTATTATTACAATGGGAGAACCATGGACCCAAATGGTGGGGATATATCGAGAGATGAGCCTGAGGACATAGCTGAGGATCCTCCTTAGTTAGGAATGCGGGGAGAACCCCAAGCTCAATCTAGAGACACGTTAACTATCTCAAGGTTAATATAAACTGCATGGATTTACGCAAGCTCCAGATTTTGACCAATTTTACAACGAGTTTGGTGCATTTCAGCAAGAAACAAATCAACGACTTGACCACTTCGGCGAAGAGATCTCTGCGACCGTCGCTCCATCAAACTGCAACAAGAGCAATTGGCTCAATTTTTTGCGTTTATGCAGTTGCAGAGCTCGTCCTCCTCCTCAATAGTTATTGGATGGTATCATACTCTTTACTTGACTTTTCTTTATGTTTAATTGTTTTACTATGCCATCTAGAGCGATGTTAAGATGGGATATAAATATGTGTATTCATTATTTTTATGTTTTATGTTTTTTTTTATTTTGTTATATGATTTTGGACACTTATCGAAAACTTTGTTTCGTTTCGTTACTGTTAAAGTGATCTTTTTGTTTGACTAGGTGCTTTAGCCAAAACGTACTTATGTTTTTAATGTGATTTATACCATGATCATGTGAGATTATTGATAGCATTGTCGTGGGTGCTCAAAAAAGAATAAAAATAAGATTAACCTACTTACTTTTATACTACGATGAATTAATATAGATAGCGATAAGAAGGATGTCGATCCACAGAGAACTTGAATTAAGTGAACTAGCACAAAATAGTAATGGATTCAGAATGAATAAAACACTTATAAGTTTATGTAAATATCAGTTGACAGATCTAAGTTTATGGAGTCCACCATTAATTATCATTCATGTTCTTCTATTTATTAATATCAATTTTTGTTCCCGCAGTTGTCTGTTTAACAGCGATGTACTGGATCTTCCTGTCAGAAGGTATAACACCAGTGTTTTTCAATTTCTCTGAACACTTAAGGTCACGGTAATAGAGATGCACGGCAAACCTTTTAAGCACAGAAGAACTAAGACAACCCTAACTCATGTTACACACTTGTCAAGTGCTATAACAATTGTTACTCCTTCGTTGGTCGAGCTTGTATGATATATTCGAACAGAATCACATACAACTCTACACATATACCATTAGGATGCATTGTACACTACACACTAACAATATAAGACAATCAATACAACCAAGAAGAGTTACGAGAACATAAATTAAATAGGAAGAATTATTTCATTAACATGAACATAATTAAGGTTTACCTCAAATCCCTTAGAAGAATGGATTAGCTCCTCATAATCTCCAAACTGACAGAGTAACGGTATGAAAAATATAATATGAATGGTTCCCTAAAGGAGGAGGAGAAGGGTCCTATTTATAGGTACAATAAACCCTAAAACCTTAACCTAAAAGGAATTATAATTTTGGTAAAATACTAATTTACTTGGGAAATAATTATTGGGAATTAATCCCAAAATCTGATCACAATCTGCCCCTTAATTTTTGCACGGAAAAGGCTGGAAGAGAGCTTCACGTTTGGCAGCCAAGCTGCCACGTGTCGCGTACTGAATGGATGGAGGAGGGCGGCTGCTGTGGTTGGCTGGAGAGTGGGGAACGCGCTGCCACTTGGCAGCTCTCTAATGGAGGACGCGGGCGAGTGATCAGGGACACGCGAGAGGGGGAGAGAGTGCGCTGAGGGAGAGAGGGGACATGCGGGGTTCACGCGGCTGGCATGCGCTGACTGCTGCTGGGCTGTGTCGGATCCAGTGTGGGCGAGTGCACGGTGGGCGCGGTTGAGGACCAATCAGGTGCGCTGGATCTGGAATGGCTATGAGCGCATAACACCGGATTACTTCTTCTTTCAGACTTTAAACCTTCAGCCTTCTTTATTTATTTCTTCCACTTTAGCCCCTTTTCTTCGTTAAATAACTGACCGCCGTTAGTCTTTTCTTCATAAGATGTTTATAAGTTGCTCGGATGACTAACGGGCCTTCATGACTTTTGCTCCATTTTGTATAAGGATTCCAAATATATCATTTTTAGCTCCAAATACATCATATTTGCTCACTTTTACTTCCAAGCTCTTGATAATCCCTAAATACATGAAATTATAGAAAACCAAGGGATTATATCCAATAAATGCATATAAATACATATAAAATACACATAATATAGCACTAAAATAGTGTCCATTTGAGTGCTAACAACACTCCCACACTTAAATCATTGTACATCCTCGTGCAATTTTACCAAAACTATAACTTAAAAATTAAAATAAAGCCTAACTCACTTTCGTAGGAATCACGATTGCGCTTAGCATGTGGAATAAGCTTTTAAACCCCTAGGTTACCCTAGTGGACGAGTTGTGTCTCGTGAGGGTTTGCAGTGAATCTACCCACAAAATTCAGTAATCACAATCAAAGCAGTCATATGTCTCATGCTACTACAGTACACACAACAATACAATTCAAGATATCATAGAAAAATTACTTCGTAGACATAGTCAAGATATAACACATACTCTATCCATATTGCCATTCTCAAGATCCAAAACTCACCTTGCACCTTTTTATCGTGATATAAAACAAACAAGGTCTAAGGACGTCAAATCAGCGCCAAGGTTATCTCCGAAAACTCCGTCTGTTTGATTCTTTTGCTATTTTTCTTTTCTTTTCTAAGTGACTTGTGCATAGCACAAACAATCACCTCTTCTTTCCAAGTGACTTGTGCATAGCACAAACAATCACCGTGGTGCTTAGCACTCTTTTGACATGGAAGACTGGCTGTTTTTCTTTC